>PVJD01002200.1:0-214630 GCA_004026545.1 Mormoops blainvillei | reverse complement strand
GGTTTAGGGTAGATAGGAGACCACTCTATTCATAAACATGTTCAAAAAACCTTTATAATATGCTACTGGGGTTGATTTTGAAGTTCCAAAGCCTTGTCTCTTAGAGAGGAGACAGCCATGATGGGAAGGCAGAGGAGCTGCTGGAGGGTTACAGGTGGGCAGGAGAGGCAGGCACAGGGTGCAGAAGACACAGACCCCTCAGGGCCCAGGTGGAGGGAGGCCCAGAGTCTGAAAAGACTCAAGGTCACCAGTTTTGGGGGCCCACAAGGATGGACTGGAAAAGAAGCTACACCAGTCAGTATTCTTGGTTTCCAGCAACACATACCAATGTCGGTGAACTTAAGCAGCAGTTAACAGAACGTGGTTCCTTTAACAATCAAGGGCTACAGAGGCAGGCCTGGCAAATCAACCAAAGTGGGGGAGTTCGGAAGATAAGGTCAAGGCAAGGTCACATCATCATACCAGTTAGAGCTGGCGCCCACCATGGGCATCTTCTAAGACACTCGTCGCCATGCCACTGGACTGTGCTCCACATCCTCAAAAGCCTCTGGCTGTTCCTACTGCCTTGAAACACTCACCCACATTCAACGCGCTTGGTGTTGATTAGCTAAATTCAGTCACACGCCCCAAACTCAGCTGCCTGGAGACAAAGTTGAGAAATGTCTCATCTCTTTTGTTTTGCAAAGTTGGGCTCCTTCTTAAGCCTACCTCTCATCTATTTGGGAATTCTCTGAAATGGTAAATTTGTCTGGTTGCTAGGTGGTGAAGCTTTTCACCAGCAACCTTCAAGCCAAATGCCTGTCCTTCTGCCATGAGGTAGTCAGCCTGACCGAACAGATAGTGGGACTCGGCATGCTTTGCACCCTGTTTCTCAGGAGGTAGCATTTCTCTCCTGAACAAGCTGCTCTTATACCTGTAGGGGTTAAGGAGAAACAGATCCTCCATGATACATTGTCACATCCAGACATTTTAAACTTCTTAACCAAAATTCTAGCGCGGATCCTTTCCTCTGAGCTAATCCTACAAAGACCTACTGCAGAGCTGGACTGTGCCGCTCCTTCCCCTTCCTCCTGTGTCTGCTTTACTGCTCTGATCCACTCCCACTCTTCTAACAGAGCCAAACTAGTGCCAAATAGGGAACCACTGTATTTGTTTGCAAGGGCTGCTAAAATGAAGTACCACACATTGAGTGGCTTAAACAACCAAAATTTGTGCAGCATTTCTGGTTAGAAGAACTAACCAGAAGAACTTCTGGTTAGAAGTCCAAGATCAAGGTGTCAGCAAGGTTGGTTCCTTCTGCGGGTTGCGAAAGACCAATCTGTCCCAGGCTGCCCTCCTAGCTCCTGGGGGTTTGCTGGCCATCGCTGGTCTTCCTTGGCTTGCAGACATAATACCCCTATCCTTGCCCCCACGTTCACAAGGAGTTCTCCCTGTGCATGCCTGACTCCAACTTTCTTATAAATACTCTAGTCATGATGTGACTAAACTTACCTAATTATAACTTAACTAATTATAGCTATTTCTCTTTTTTTAAAGATTTTATTTATTTATTTTTAGAAAGAGGGGAAAGTAGAGAGAAAGAGAGGGAGAGAAACATCAGTGTGTGGCTGCCTCTTGCACGTCCCCTACTGGGAACCTGGTCCACAACCCAGGCATGTGCCCTGACTGGGAATCGAATGAGCGACCCTTTGGTTCGCAGCCTGGTGCTCAATCCACTGAGCCACACCAGCCAGGGTAATTATTGCTATTTCAAAATAAGTTTTGTTGCCAAAGTATTGGAGGTTAAGATTTCAACATACAAATTTGGGGGACACAATTCAACCCATAATGCCAGCCAACTACTCTACCATACAAACAAATAAACAAATTGTTCTGTTCAGAGAATTTTAGCACAGAAATAGTCAAAAATATAAGAGAATGAGTAAGCCTATTTTCTGGACAACAGGAATGAAAAATTCTACATTGTATAAGCATGGACAATTCAAAATCCTTAGTTAAGATGTAAGTAGTTTATTATAAATGGACATGCTAAATTAAAGCTTGAAACAAAAAAGACCAACAAACAAGAAGGCAAATAATAGGAAGAATACATCCCAGTACTTCTTGAGAAAGCCTGGCCTGTGGTCTAAACAGAACACTCAGTTGAATCCTAGACTATACGCTGACTCTATCAGTGCTTGATTTCACCAATACCTAGGGAGTGCAGCCAGTTTGCCAGATAATTAAAAATTTATAATTTTAAAAACACCCCCATCATAACAATCTCTTGTTCAAACACATTCCATGGCTCTTTTCACGATTTTGAGACTAAGGTACCCTGTTGACTTCCAAGATCCTTCATTTTCTGGCCTCACCAAGCCTTCCCAATCTACTTTGTACCCCTCAACTGCTTCCTGCCTCAATCAGATGCCTTCCTTATACCAAATACTGAACCTCACCAGAGTTCTTCCATCTCTGCTGTTTCCCTTCTCTTGTTAGAATTGTTTCACACCCTTAAGGCCAAGGTCAAGCTCAGGTAGCCTTTTTCCTTGTTACGTTATTGTTGGTTGGCCCTTCCTTTGGATTCTAAATGGCATTCTAAACCTCCAATGTTTCAACTGTGTTGTGGGTTAAAATTTGCTTCTTTTTCAAGTGCTCCAGTCATGACATCGCAGAAAGATTTTAAGTTCTTTAATTGAAAAGAGATGGCTTTGCACCTACCCCTTGAATCTCCCTTAATTTCTAGTCAAGATTGACCACAATCAACCCTCAAGGCATCATTGATTGGAAGTTGCTCTTTGGTCAAATTCTTGACTTTTCTCTTGTATACTATGGTTGGGGAAGCAGTTCCCCATGGCTGGAGTATCTACTATGACTCTTTTTAGAAAACCTTATAAGATTGATATCTAATAGACCGTGCACTGCAACTGTAGTGTAATAAAATGAGAAATTAATAAGAAATGCATAGCTAAAAGAAATCCCATATGTTAGGAGACAGTATCTTATTACTAACACAAAACAAAACAAAACAAAACAAAACATCTAGAGTCAAAAGAAAGTCGTAAAGAAATGAAGATGTATCTTTACTTAAGTTATAATGAAAACATTAATGCCAAAATTTGTCAACCACATCTATAGAAGAACTTGGAGGGAAATATATGGCTTTTAGTGTACTTATCAGGAATATGAATGTTTAAAAAATAAATGAGCTAAGCACATGACATGGGGAAAGAGCAGCAGAGCAAACAAATGAAAAAGGAAAAGTAGTAATAAAAATAAATTAGATATCAATGGAATGGGGGTAAAGAATAATACAGAAGATTAACAAACTCAAAATTCATTTTTGAAAATACTAGTTCAAGAAAACTCTTTGGCAAGAATTAAGAAAAAAAGGGAAAAAGAAAAAAGATAAAATGAAAATAGAGGAAGCAACCACAGATACAACTGAGATTTTAAAATAACAAAAGGTTGTTACAAGGACTGCATCTAATTAATTTGGCAAACTAGATGAAATCAATTAATTCTTAGAAAAAAAGCAAATGTCAAAATTGATGTAACAAAAAATAGAGAAATCAGGGTATCAACAAATATTTTAAAAAACTCCTCCTATGCACCCACTCATTCTGTGTTCCCAACCCACGCACAGAAAGCTTCATGGGACCCCCACCAAGATCACCAGGAGCACTGGGTTCCTAGGCCATGTAAGTTCTAGAAAATAATGAGACAAGAGAAAATCAGCCTATTTTATGAGACTTGTATAATCTTGACTCGAAAATCAGAGAGAAAAAAATATTTAAAGACTTATTTCTGAATAAAATATAATCTAATCAACTAATATGATATTCTAAAAAGTTATAACCAAGTGGGGATTTCCCAAAGAATGTCAAGATGATGTAACATAAAGAAATCTAACAATGAAATGACTTACGACAATTGACCTACAGTAATAAGCTAAGGGAGAAAAACCCAATGATCATTGCGATCCATGTACATAAAACATTTCATGAGGTTTAAGATTTATTTGTGATAAAAACTCTTCACAAACTAGGAATAAAGTAGAACTTCCTTAACTTGATTAAAGCTATATTTCAGAAACTTATGGGTTATATTATATTTAATAGAGAAACTATAGTATATTACACACAAGATCAGTAAAAAGGCAAGGATCCCTTACTTTGTAAGGTATATAAATGTCTAATCACTATCTTGTACACCTGAAACTAACAGAATATGTCAAAAAATAAATGAATCAATTAATTAAATTTTTAAAAAGGCAAAGATTCTTTTTATTAGCACTTCTGTTGTCAGTATACTGGAGGTCCTGGATCAGGTAAAAGTGATGTAAGGATTTAGAAAAAAAATAAAAGTGTTGTTATTTGCAGGTGATATAATAACTAATTTAAAACAATCCAACAACCTGAACATACAAACTACTTGGACTAACAAAGAGATTCAGTAAGTTCGAAAATATGATATTAAACTTCAAATAGCAATAGAATTTTTCTATACCAAAACTTTAAACTTACTAATAAAAAATGTAGAATAGTTGATATACAGAGGCAAGAAAAACCTTTTTAAATAAAATCTTAAATGAATACCTCAGGATAAAAAAATGATAAATTTAATGACATCTATATTATAGATTTCTGTTCAACAGTGGACACTATGGACAAAGTCAAGAGATGGCAGAATGGGATAAGATCGTTGCAATTTGTAAAAGTGGTAGGAGGCCCTGGCCAGGCAACTCAGTTAGTTACAGGGTCCTCCTGCTACATCATGGTTGCAGGTTTGATCCCTGGTCAGGGCACATACGAGAATCAACCAATGAATATATAAATAGGTGGAACAACAATTCTTTCACTGTCTCTGTCTCTCTCTTTTCTCCTTTCCTCTCCATAAAATCAATAAATTAAAAAATCCGATAAGAAATTAATATCCAGGCTTTACAAGAGTGTAAGCATAACAGAAAAACAGGCAAAGATTATAAATGATTTTACCAGAATAGAAGAACCAAAAGGCCATCAGGCATGTGGAGGGTGGCTCAAACTCCTTAATATTCAGATACACGCAAATTAAGTTAAAGGAATATCACTTTACATACGTACTAATATGTGTAAAAGTAGGAGACTGAAAAATGCCAGAGGTTTGGCCAGGATGGGCATGCAAGGCTAGAGAAGCTCTCAGGAGCCTCCGGAGAGCAGCTCGACCCTTAGAAAGAGAAGAATGTGCTCAGACGGGAGGGGTGCGCCCAGGGCCGGCTCCTGCAACACTGTCCGCAGTGATGGAGAGACGGGAGCGGTCAGAAGATTCATCACTGCATCAGCGGTCTGGCAAGGTTGGGTGTTCATACTGTGCAGATCAGAGGAACACCTAGCAGCTGAACCACACAGGCTCAGTGATAAGTGAGAAAAAAGTGCAAAAAATGGGAGGTAACAGACAGCTAACAATGCAATTTACGTAAATTAGAAATGCATGTACATAAAACAACAAAGCCCATTTTGCAAGCACACAAGCAAAAAAGATAGACATTAAACACGTTAGCAGGTTTGCCTATGGGAAGGAGGTTAGGAATTAGGGAACGGCAATGGAGAATGGGGATAAAAGGGAGTTTTTAAAAACTTGTCTTCGGGGAGAAGCAAGCTACTTAATTGGGTTTGGAGGAAGGATCATCTGATGCGATGATCTCAGGCTGTCAATTAAGAAACAACAGGCGAGGTGTTTGGATGCGTCACCTCCCCAGGCTTATCATCACCGGCTGGAAATAGAAGCGAGGCTCGCGAACCTGCCTCCCACAAATGGGGTCAGAGGCGCTAGATGCTGGGCGTCTAATTGGACATGCTGTGTCAGAGAACAGAGCCGCGGCTTCAGCACGACGCGCAGGATGTCTGTTTAGCCTCTGTGACGCATTTTAAATAGCAAGCAAGAAACAACAGTGACACTCTTGCATCCTGTGAGTAAGCCCTGGGAGCTGGCTATCAACGCCAGTGCTTTACAGTGACAGCTATGTCAACCATCACTCAGAGTGTCTCCCTAAATGCCCTTGGGCATCAATGGACATATTTCCAGAAACATTCTACAATGCCCTAAGGGTGGCTTAGACCACAGATGCTTTCTTTCAGATAAACATGGAAAGCAAGCTCCTATTACCGTCAATGCTACTATATTAGATACTTCAAAGTTGCTAAGAGACTAGATCTTACATATTCTCGCCACAAAAAAAGAAATGATAGTCATGTGACATAGGGTGTTAGCTATGCTCTGGTGGTAATTATATTGCAACATATAAATGTATCAACATATCATAAGCTTTAAGCTTACACAATATATGTCAATTATATCATAATAAAAAATGAAATGAATTCTTCATCCCTAAAGTGTGTTCTCACTGAAATGTACACCTGAAGCTCACATAATAATCTATATTAACTGTTACTGAAAAATTAAAACATTATTGAAATGAAAAAAATAAAATAAATAAAAAAAATAAACACACATGCACATACATAACATGGAGTAAGCTATTGACCACTTATGACTTTCTGGTGGGCAAGGTGGAGCCTCCATTTCCTGCCCCCTCGTTCGTGTATAATTTTGGCATCGTCCTATCGCTGAGGTGGTGGAGACCTGCAGGGGAACTAAGTGGCCCGTGGAGGCTCGCTCGTGGTATGGACACTAGAAAGATGATTCACAAGTTTGACCGTGTCCCCCCAAGCCCGCAGACCTTCTCAACAAGCCACTGATGCCTTTAGTCTATAGGCCAGTGGCCTGGACCTCACTGGAACTGGCCTTATCTCTCTACCTGATGGGCTCTGGAGCTGGTCCTACTGCCCCTCACCGGGCATCCTCTCCATCTTAGACGAGCTCTGGGTACCCACCTAGGCCGAGGTGTCCAGTCTGTTCCCACGTTTGGCTGTGTCAGCCTGGTCATCATGGCAGGCCTCACTCTTCCCATGTAATTCTGTTTGCTCTTCTCATGGAACTGGGAATATTTGTTTATTTTTAAGGTAGCTCTTAAGAGTTAGGTACTGTGATAACAAAAGTAAGCACGGACAGATATGGAACCTTCTCTCAGGGAGCTTACGGTGAGGTGCGGAGATACAAGACATACAGGAATGACCAAGAGAAGTCATGGGAATGACCGAAGGAAGTCCTATGACAGTCAGTGTGTTCGAGTGTGCTGGGACTGTTTTAAGCAGGTGGGGTAAGACAACAGGAGTGGTAAAGACTGTCACGAAGGAGGAAGTACCTCCCCCAGCTTTACTGAGATATAATGACATACAACAGTGGAGAGTTTGTCTGGAGCATGATGATCTGACTGACCCATGTCATGAAATTTTTACCACGGTAAGTTTAGTTAACACTCCTCATCTCATATAAATATAAAAAAGAAAAGAAACGTAACTTTTTTTCATAAGTATAAGGAGTTTGTACACATCCCTAGAAATAGGAGACACCACAAGCTGTGCAGGGCCACATGGGGAAGGACCGGGGCCAGCCAGGAGGGAGAGCAGGGCTGAGAACAGAGGACGGGCCAGAGCCTCTATTGGGATTTTGGTGGGAAGGAGTGGGTGAGGTAGGGTAGGCAACCCGAGTAAACTTAGGATTGGATAGCTTGAATACATTTGTCAGGCCCCAGATGGTAGGTCCCTAATTGTGCAGTGCCTGGCCCTGAAGGTGATTTAGTGCAGGGGGAATACTGACTTGATATGTGAGAGTTGGATAAAGGAGATAATGGCATGTAGGCTCTGGATTGGTGCCTTTTTTATACCAAAGGCATGTTTGCAAGAGGAGCCTTTTATTATTTCTTATGAACCAGCTGCCCTGGGAGGGCAGTCTCTCTAGGACCAAGACCTCAATGCCAGAGCATCAAAAATAAAAATAAAATTTAGCCCCTACAGTAAGAAATTGGGTTCTTTAAGAGTCTGTGAAAATGGAGCCTGCTTTAATCTGGGCTGTCAGGGATGGCTTCCATTAGGACATGTTAAGTAAAGGGAAGGCTACAGGCTGAATGGAAATTAATTTGTATGGGTTGGGGGCCATGTTTCACATTTAGGAGATGGCATGTGCAAAGGTCCTGGGGTAGTAGAAAGCTCTGAGTGACTGAGGAACAAAGAGGTAAGACTAGAGTGGAAGGAGGTGAAGTTTGGGAGACAAGCAGGGGTGGGATCCACAGGGGCTGGTGAGTGGTGTTAGGGACCGGGATGTCAAGTGGACAGCAATGGCCAGCAATGGCAGGATTTTAAGTAGGGGGTGGTTAAGAACCCTCACCCCACTTGCTGGGTTGGTCTCTCACATCTGACCTGGGTAGGAGCAAAGCCCTCCTCTGGGTGAGTGGGTCCTATTGCCGTCCCTCTGGCTACTGGGATTACCGCCAGTGCTGCTACATACTTGATTTGGAGGGCGGTCACTCTCCCCGCTCTCACCCAGCAGATGGATCTTCCTCAGACAGACAGCTGCCCGACCCCGCCTGCACTTGCCTCCCACGGACGCCTTCGAGTCCGGCCTGAGCAGTCCCTCAGTTCCCCTCCAGCAGCTCTGGCCTTCCTCTCTCTTAGTCCACGCAGCTCCTGTCCCACAAAGGAAGGGAGTTCTAGTGGGGTTTGCTTTAGTCAAATTTGCAAGAGGTTGAATAACTTGATGAAAAGTGGCTCTTCCGCCAGGAAGCACTCTGTCCTCCAGAGACATCCCAGCTAATAAATGAGAGATTGGTATTCAGAGGAACAGAGAGCTGAAAGCAGGCCGCCCTTTTCTCATTAAGAAATGCACGAATAAGTCAGCAAGGCTTTAATGCAGTTAGATGCAAAGCTAATTTGTAGCAGTTAGGTGAAAGGCAAATAACTCCATGTGTCCAATTGTGAGGTTTCAGGAGAAGTCCCACAGTGGCCGTGAGATTCATTTCTCATTCTTAGAGGCCCGTGTTTAAAATGCAGGAGCAATTTGCGTTTCTGCATCTGGTTCGCTTGCCTTCCCAACCTGATTTGTTTTATTTAAGGCTTCTCTGTGTACTTCTGGATTACTTGCTTTGGACTAACCTTTGAAGAAAAACGACAACAACGAGCGGGCCATAGTGGGAGGCAGCAGGCAGTGGGCAGGAACACATTTAAGTAGCCGGGAACCTGGGAGCGGTTGTAAGTGCAGCTGTAGGCGGCCTACTGGCATGCCTCTGCTTCTGCTAGTTTAAATACTGGGAAGTTTAAACCTGAGGCCTGCAGTGGCAGGAATACAGAATTGGAGACAGCCGGCCTGTGTTTGGATTTCTGTTCAGCCACATTCCAGCTGCATGACTTTGGGGGGAAAAAAAAAACCTTCAGATTTACACTCCCCTTATCAGTAAACTAAGATTGTTTTAAGTGATTCACCTGCAGGGAAAGGGGTGGGAATGCACCCTCGGTTTCATCTGGAAATCTCTCATATCTTAGGCTACCTCAGAGCCTGAACTCCCCTTGGTTAGAGGTTCTGGCTTGAGGCCTAAATATTCTCATTAAAATGCAAATTTATTCTCCACACAGCTGCCCCAGTAGTTTTCCTTGCGTTGTCATTTATTTCCTTTCTCTACCTAGAAAGTGCGACAATAACGAAGCCCCAACCCCTTCACTTGGCATCCAAGGGGGTTGCTGTCGAGACGCTAGCCTTGCTGTACTCTACCCCGCAGGTGATGTGGGTGTGCAGGTGTGGTTAGGGGACAGGCAATGTGCGTGTCCGGTTAGGGGGCAGACAGTGTCGGGGCTGGTTAGGAGGCCAAATCTGCATGGGGTTGCCTCCGTTCCTCCCTTTAGTAAATGCACGAGCCTGGGAAAGTTACAGGATCTTTTGTGCCCTCAGTGGCCTTCTGTGTAAAGTGGGAATAATACTCAGGATCTCATAAGATTATTATAAAGATTAAGTGTTAATAATTTATGTTAAAACACTCAACCCTGCGCCTGGAACAAGGTAAGCATTTAATCAATGTTAGCTGTTGTTGTGGCCAACCGGATCCTGGTTTTGCAGCAGATCAATTTCCTCCCCTCTCTGCACCTTGCTCATTCCTCTCCCTCAGTACACCGTGTTCTTTCTTCACCTTTCTTCTACAGGCGATCTTTCTTCAAGGCCATGTTCAAATGCCACCGTATCCATGAAGGCTTTCTTGAACTTTTGGGAGAATTAATTGCTCCTCTTCCCTCTTGGCTGTTTCCTTGAGCCTCTATGGAGAATGTATTTTATTCCGTTTTATCTAACAACGATTTATGCATGTACCTCTTTCACCCCACCTCCACGCGCCTACCCTGAACCTCCAACCACTAGCCCATGAGATCTCAGAGGGCAGGGAGACAGCTCATTCCTCCTGAATAATTCAGTCAGTTCAATAAACATTGGATGAATGAGCAAATGACTGAATGAAGGCATGAGTGAAAGGTTACTCAAATGGCATTTGTTTTTATTACAGATAGAGAAAGCAGGACTTCATGGAAGGCTAAGGTCTGAGGTTTGCAATGCAGCCTCAGAGGGACAGGCCTGTGTGGGGCCAAGGGATGTGTGCAGCCCCCAAACAAGTACTATTTCTTTTTTTTTTTTTAATTTCTAGAAATAACCTCTGGTCTTGGTTTGTGTTAATGGTGACAATCAATTACATTAGAGCTGATGAATAGACAAGCACATATGATGTAAATCTGAATTTAGCAAAACCCATATCCCTCTTGCTGGTTTTTGCACCTCTAGTTAAAACCCCACGTAATGATGGCTCTTGAAGGAGGTAATTGCTTTAATCAAAGATTCATGGGGTGGGACAGGAGGCTGAAGGAGAACACACTCACCATGTAGCCTCTGTAAGACCCAGTTATGCAAAACCAGGTTCCAGCAGTCCCCAATTAGGTTGAGATTTGTTCAGTTTGGATTCTACTTATTTCAAAGATCATCATTAAATTCGCAAGTTTAAATTTATTTCAGTTAACTAATCACATTTCCGAGTGGGATAAAGTAGTGAGACAATGAGGATGGAAAACTGACTCTCAATACTGACTGGGGAGTGGGGGTTGGTTAGAGCTCCTGTAATTGTCCAACATAATTGCTCGGTGCTCACCTCTCCTTCATAGCTACTCCCAGGGCCACAGAGAGAAGGGAGTAGTAGAGGAAGATTTTGGGGAGTCTTTGGAAAGCTCCCCCATTGCCAGGGCTCCTGGAAAACGGCCCTTTTCTCTCTTTCACTCTCTGTGTTCTTCTCACACTCCATCCTGGTAGTTTTCGTCAGCTTCTCAGCATTCACTTTAATCAAACCTGACAGGCTCATCTGAGCTCTCCAGAAACACAGCAAAGGACTTCCCTCCCCAGAGCCCTGACTTTGAGCTCAGCGGCTGCTCTAGGTTCAGGTCATTACTGAATCCCCTCTTTCAGAATCTGCTCTCTTAGCTTCAGACACAGACCTTCCTTCTTGTCCAGTCCCCTCGTGCTCGTGATTTATTTAGAATGATTTTTTTTTTTTTTTTTTTTTTTGCTCTCATCTAGCTTTGTGCTGAACTGCTACCCTCAACATTTCCCATAGGTCCAGATTCTGGAACCTAGGACATGTGGGACCAAACCTCATGTTCAGCTCAGGGTACCAGGAGGCCCAGTCCCCAACCCCAATGCCTTGATTGCCTAGGAAATGATGTCAGCCTATTTCTTTTCTTTTTCTCCCTTAAGTAAGGCCCAGTTGCTACAAAAAAAAAAAAAAAATTATTGAGATCTTCTAATGTGCCGGGCAATTTACATTTATTACGGTGTTTCATGTAATCTTCCCACATCATTATAAGGCCAGGGAATACTATTAAGTGGTACAGCCAGCATTAAAGCCAGGGGCTCTCACTGCAAGTCACTGTGCCTGTTCCTGGCAGTCGCTGACCCTCGGCTTCCTCATTACCAAAATGGTGACATTAGTTTGAATCTCATAAAACTGCCTGTATTCAACCATTTTTTATCTAAAAATGGCAACTTTATAAAGTTCAACATATAATATTCTCCACCTGATCTATTAGTTGTAAAGATACAGTAGTTGTCACGTGCGAAGCATATAGTAAACTTAATACACATTAGCCGTCATAATTATACCACACCCTTCATTTTCCTATGTTACTATTTCTCATCCAAGAATTCCTAAAAAGTGTTTGTCTCAGTGTCCTACTGGGGCTTTTGATAAAGCTATGAGACCCTAATGCCAAGGCCCAAAGACCGGAATATTCTGATAATACAGAATAGCTTGGCCTTTGCTTTGGCCCCTTTCTTGTTCTTGTGATAGATCCATTATTTTACTGGCTTTAGTATCTCGGGGTCTGGGGACAGGTGGGCCTCCTAAGGGAGCGCAGGTGTGGGAGGAAGGCTCTGGGCCCGGCGGCGAGGCTCCAGGACAGCCGCCTCTCCTGCATGTCATTTTTGAAGAAAGCCCTATGTAAAGATCCAGGCTGCCTGGAGGCTGGGATGGAGCAAGTGCTTCTGTTGCCTGTGTTCTTCTGGCAGCTTCGATCCACCTGAACCAGGTTAGAAGCTTCCTTGCTACCTGCAATCTTCTCCAGCTCCCCTGTGCAGAATTAATCACGGTCTCTCTCTCCTCCCGCTGCTCCATATGTGCGGATTTATCTCAGCCCTCTGCATTTAGGTGTGTACGTCTGCCTTCCCTACCAGACCCCAGGTGGACAGGCCCTGCATCCTCTTCGCATTGTGCCCTTGATGCCTAGTACAGTGCTCGACATGAGGACAGTGCCCAGTAAATGTTTGCTAATAATAATAGCACTACATTTGTTGAATGCTTATTGTTCTGGATGAAATACACAAAACCCTGTGACGCACCTACTATTATGATTTATAGTTTATGGAGAAGGAAGCAGAAGCACCAATACAATAACCTGATCAGGCCTGCGCAGTTAGTACACAAAGGCAAGGTTCCAACTCAGGCAGCCTGGTGCCAGCACTTGCCCATTAACCGCCTTTCTCTTTCCAGTAGACGGATGATCCTTGACTTTTGGGTAAGATGAAGAGTAATGAAGCACAGGTCAGAAGGAAGGAATTCACCTTCGTAGGAAAAAAAATCCAGGGTTTTATAGCCTTGGCTTTTGATTGACTTTATTAAAAGACCCCAAATCCTACTTCAGCTAATGGATACTAGGGACACGGGCACAGCCAATTTAGAGATTTCAGAATTGAGATCAGGAAATAAGTGTCCAAAAGGAACTCTGCGGAGTCTCAGTGGCCCAGAACACTCTTACTGGCTCTGTAGTCCAAGTGGTGGGCAGCCTTGGGGATGGCAGTCATTCTGGGGTGTGGGCGCGAGGCCCCACCCCTGGGCACTCGGAAACGCAGCTGCCGCTCCGTTATCAGCATCGCCTAGTTCTCCCACCAAAGCGTCCTGACATTTCAGCCTTGTTCCCGAGATTCATTAGGACAGAGGCAGGGGATGAATGTAATGAAGGGCCGCGCGTCTATGAATGCATAATGTGCAAATTACTTCCATCGTGCCCCTTTGTATATGGCTGAGCGGAGACTGATGATTAAACCCTGAACTTGGCCTTGGGCTGAGGAGGCGGCTGCGCAGGCCTGAAATGAGGTGTTCGCTTTCATTCATACCTGCTGCCGATTCACCAGCACCTCTCAGCTCCGGCGGACCGTGACCCATCTCTCATTCCCTGTAGCCTTGCAGGTCTTTTCTTTTAAAGTTTATTATTATTATTATTAATTATTATTATTATTATTATTTTGTGTTGTGTGTCTGGATTTTAAATTCATCCGTCTGACACCATGCCGGGCTGAAGTCAAGGCAACTCGTGCTGGAAGCAGCCCACCACGGCTGCAGAACCGAGAGCGGAACCTGCTTCCAGCAGCTACGCAAACGCTTGCGTTTCGTCCCTTCCTTCTAATCGAGCGGCGCTGCAAATGACTTGCTTTGCACTGACGTCCAGATAGCAAATCTAATCACAGTGCTATAAAGGAAATTCTTTTCATTTAGGTTGCTTACAGTTTTAAAATTCAGGTGTCACAGACTGGGATTCAGTGAATTCCCAGGGATTGGGAGATGAATGATAATCACGCAGAATTTCTGCAGAATGCCTCAAATTTTCCAGAACATTTTCACAACTCTAATAAAACTGGATCCTTGCTGCTGCTCTCAGAGCCCCGCAGCCTAGATAATATTACCCTTCTTTGGCAAATGAAGAAACTGAAGACCAAAGAGGCTGAGTAATTCGCCTGAGGCCACACAGCGAGACAGAAGCCCAGTAGTATTCTGCCTTCGGTGGTACATTATTGCTGCCTGTTGAATTTGTTCTGAGGGAGGTTTTACTGCAGGAATGAAACATTTTTAAACTCAAAAACATTTGGTCATTGAACGCAATATTCTTGGAGACGGGAAGAAGAAGAGGGAGATGTGACAATAGTTTTGGATCCAAAAATGAGAATTAAGCTTCACTCGAGGTTGAACTAAAGTGTAACACAAAATTTCCAAAAACTTAGTCATTTGAAGAGTTATTTTTATCTCTAAGCATTATAAGTACTATTATTTACCTAACGTATAGTTTTCTATATTGAACCTAACCATAAGGAGGTTTGTATCACTACCTCAAATTAAAAATGTTATCACCTACATAAATAGGCAACAAACCATAGATTCAATAAAAATGTAAGAATACTAATAAATTTCTGGTAAGACCCTGCAACCTGCAGGAAGCTTTGACATGTTCAAGTGTTAGAAGGTGTTAAAGACATATTAGACATATTAGAAATTTTCTTCTTTATATAACCAGGAGAATTGTGCAAGGAATAAATTTTAGACCATATAAGTCAATGTTACTTGATGTTATGTCAATGCCTGGCATAAAATCACTCCTAACAGGGCTGTGGGTAGGCTTTTCATGGGCACATAGATGCATCTAATTGAGGGAGAGTAGGAGCCCCCAGGGAAACCGGGACAAGACCCTCATTGCCAACTCATCTCACCATTCTTCTCTGGATAGGGCTGTAACTATAAGGCAATAAACATTCAAGTTAGAGTAATATTACACATCAGTTGATTTCAGTATTTGTATCAGTCAGGATAGGCTAGGTTATATGTGGTAACAAACAATCCCCCTAAACCAGTTAATTAAAACAGCTTTATTTCTTGCTTACATTACATGCCTATCAAAGATCTAGAAGAAAACTCCACACATCGTGATCACTTACTCGGGGGCAAGGCTGTGTGAGCAGCCACCACTTCTAACTTTGTTGACTGCTGTGGCGAGGAAAAGTAAACTCAGTGATACGCTCACTCTAAGCTCATAGTCTAGAACCTCATGTGGTGTCACCCAATGGTAAGAGCCCAAGAAGTATAATTCCAACATATGCCCAGAAGAGGGGAGAATCAGAAATATTTAGCAAATATTTCTACGAGCTACAAAACTTTAAGGTCACATGCTCACTTGAGTATCTCTTTTCAGCTCTGGAGCTGTCTGATAAAAAGCGCACTATATTATACACGTTATATTATATTTTGGAGGGGCTGGGCAAATCAAAACTATAAGTCAGTCAGTCATGTCACTCTCTGTTGCTTTTCGCTTTATTTTTTTTTATTTTTATTTTTTTGCCAGACTTTCCCCATTGTCAGGGTTCTTACTTCTATTCTAGGGTCTTTGTTCTGGCCTTTTGAGGATTGTCAGTGCCCACCCTATAGCCTTTCTCTCAGGCTTGCCTTCTGATGCCATAACTCTGTGGTCTTCAAAGCTTCGTATCCATTAGAATCATCTGGCGAGGTTTTAGGGACCCCTCCCCCATTGCTAGGACCCATAACTAGACTTTCTGATTGAGCAGGTTTAGGTGGGTTCTGAGAACGTGCTTTGTTATTAGGCTCCCAGCGGAGGGCAATGTCACTGATCTGGGACCATACTTTGAGAGTCACTGCTCTAACGTGTTCTCTTCATCACCCTCATGAAGTATATCCTTTTTCTTTTTTCAGTGTCAAAGTTATTAGATAATTCAATTTGTTTTTGGATTCTGTACCAAAAATTCCAAGAGAGAAATTGCCTGTGATGCGGAATACAGATGCAGTGGCTGGATTTGGAAAAGGTTTCATGTTGGGGAACCTTTTTCCAACTCCCCACCTCATATTATATTATAGGAAAGTACCCTACCTCCAGCAGTGATATATTCATTTTACCAAATCAGCGCTCTAAGATCCCTATAAAGTGGACTATGAAAGTCGTCTGGTGAGTCAATGGGAACCCTGGACATAAAATGCTAAACTTAACCACAAAGATGCTTAACTTTGACCTAGAAGATTTTTCTACATTCCTATGTGCTTCTGATAAAAAGGAGGGGAAGAAGTGTGTAATTAGGTTATTTCCAAATAGAAAATACCCTTATTACAGTATTTGCACATAAATGCTGAAAACTTTGATTCACAAGTGATTATGCCTGTAGAATCTGAAAGACTGAGACAATCAGTATTGTTTTAAGCCAAGTAATTAACTCTTAGTGCACAAACTTTCTTCTCCCAAAACCCACTAAGGGAACAGCTGCTCAAACATGCATGGTATTAGATTAAGAGAATGGTGCTTTTTCTCCAAGCACCAGATGGTTCCAGAATCCAAAAGCAATGGAGAAGGTAGCCTAAATTTATTTGATGTAATTGGTTCTCACTGAGGGTTTATGAGAAAAACCATAGTTTAATACCTAGCAGACAAATGCAAAAATAACTTCTACTTCACACAGAAAAAGAGGCACGGTGTCCGAGAATTAGAAGGGATCTTAAATATGATTTAGTCCATCTAGGACTGCCAGTCCATGGCCCATTAATAGAAATAGTAAAAAAAAAAAAAGTGCATGGAAAAAATAAGACCCTCACCAAATTCTCAAAACTCCATGTTTCTCCAGTGCCTTATTGCAAGTCATCCAAATTTACACTGCACTTCCCAATAAAAGTCTTTGTTTTAAGAAAAAAAATTACAAAGAATGAACAAATACTGGAATTCTAAATGGCTTTTTACTTTATCTGCAACTTCAAGTTTTAACTCAAATACCAGGAAAATGTTTCACAAAATGAGAAAAAGTAGGAAAGTATAGAGTGCTCCTACAGTGAAAGAAAATTTTCCTTAAAAAAAATGAAATATAATTTGTTAACAGTGGATAAAGCTCAAATGAATAAAGACAGTTTATTTGCATAAGGACAATTTGAAGGGATTAAAAAATTTCAAAATGCGGCATGTGAAGCTTTGACAGTAGGAATGAGAAACCTTAAATTCAGCTCAGCATGGCTGAATTAATTGTGTTGGCCAATATTTCTGACCAACCCTTGTATCCAAGGTACAGGGCTGTGCATGAGGATTCAGCAGTAGAAAACAGAGTTCCTGCCTCCTGATGCATTTTGCCTGGGAACCTCGGTTTTCAAAGTATTAAATTAAATATACCCAGTTTCTGATTTATATGTTCTTTTAACAGCAGTTTGGCAGGCTCTGCCTTTGCAAGGGACATGGAAAAACATTTCATTCCTCTTTTATAGTGTGTTTAATAAAAGTCATATTATGACAGAAACATTTATTAATAAAGTGTACTATAACTAAAAGAGAGGAGTTTAAGTAAATTTTGGAAATAATGCATCAGGGAGGTAAAGAGTAAAAAAGGAGTGTAAAGAAGGAAAAGTAAAAAGTAGGAAAGGAAGACAGACAGGTGTGGAATGAGCAATGAAAAGTAGCCCAGGCCTCGGAGGGCGGGGGGCTGGCAGTTTTCATCCCTCCCTCAGCAAATGCTGGAAGACCTTAGGTCATACATGTTGCAGACTGAACTCTGTCATTGGAGTCTTATCTTCCAAGGAAGAGAAGAATGAGGGGGGGAGCTAGAGACAGGGAAGAAAGAGATGGGAGAAAGCGGAGAAAGAAGACACATTGGCCTTCCAGATCTTAATTGCTTTCAAGTAAATTGAAACAAAATGAGAAGTGTAATGGAGTGGAAGGGAGATATGTTTCAAATTGAAGGATTCCTAAGGTAGAGGACTGCTTTTACAAGTGATGAAAAAAATATAAAAATCTGGTCTAAATGAAATATGAAACTCTATAACAAAGAATAAAATGATCAAGATTTAAGGAAATTCAATCATAAAAACAAATTAGTCCATTTTAATTACTTAGATTTAAATTGTTAATGATTGGCTTGATCTTAACAGCTTCATGGTAGGGATGCAAGCTAATTTAGTAAAAAACCATTATCATACACAGTACATAATTATTTTGAAAATGTCCAAGATACAGAGCTTTGCTTCTTGGAGGCAATGATAGTTTGCAATTTAGACCCAACAGAAAATTAAAATTTTGTAAGGAACATTTAAAGTAATGATAAAATGATTTATGGGTTATCTTTAATACATTATACATGCTTTAAAAGATTTCACATCAACAAAAGGATGCTGTCTTTCTACATATGTTGCATTTTAACTTCTCCAAATAGATATCTATCAGAGAAAATAGTTCCCTTTAGGACAAATAACTACTGGCAAAAAATTAATGACTTCTAGAGATATATTAAGTTTAACTTACTGAAAAATCTATAAAACACAAGCCACTGGAGAATAGAACTTTCCAAATTCAATAACTACTCTCTTATTTGAAAGATATTTAATACACCCTATTGCATCAAGGAAGTGATTTAATGTTGACTTGTGTTTTTATTTTTCACTGCCCCAGATAGGCGTCTGGGCCTATGCTATGGGGACGGTAACCAGGAAAAGCAATTGGGACAGCCCCTGAGGATTTTTGTCAAAGTGACTACATTCTTGACTTAGATCTTTAATGACTGGATCCATGCCATGTTAATTTCTGTATTCCTATTACCTAGCAGAGTACCTGAATCATAATCTTTATTGTGAAAATACCTTGGGAAAGAGCTAAGTCGAAACTTACCTCTACCAATTATAAGCGAGGGAACAGTGACCAACTTATTTCTGAGTTTCAGTTTTTTTATCTGTAAAACATATAAAAATAGCTATCCATTATAGTTGTCCTGAGGATTAAATTAGGTTGCTGAAGTTCCAAGTACAGTGCTTGGAACATACTGGAACTCAATGAATGACACTACTACTATAAGATATGATGATATCTTATAAGATATGATGATATAAGATATATAAGATATATATATATAGGATATAAGATGATATAAGATATAATATAAGATATAAGATATCATCATATCTTATAGCAGATGGGAATTCAGTTACCCACATGTGGCTAAATGCTCTACCCACCTCTTTAGCTGAGGGGGCCAATCAGTGCCAGTAGCTGCCTCCTGATTTCTCAATCCTACTTAAAGTTTTTGAATTCCATTTTACATGGATTTTGGAAGATTAAAGACATTCTCATGAAAGAGGTTGACTTTCGAGTCTTAGAAGGAATATGGCTCCCAGTTCTTGCCAAAAAAGTTCACTCCACATATGTGAACTAACCAGGTCAAGAGCATTCTCAAGAGCTGTTGAGATCTATGCTGAACCAACTCAACCCTTTAAGAGTGACCTTGTGGAATTTTCCGAGGCTCAGTTGACACTGGTTGCTCAACTGGCCACACAGAACTACTGGAAAGCAAATTAAGTCAAACTCACAGTGGCCTTTGTGAAAATTTAAGAAAATGTTATTGTGTGTATAGAGCAAACTGTAGAGTGAACAAAAATGTCAGCAAATGAACTGATGTCATTGAGATGGTGCTTAAGAAATAGGGTTTACTCAGGTCTCTTCAACCTAGAAGAGCTTCACCATACTCTAAAAACACATTATAAAACATGAGACTATTGGGTGAATTGGCCATAGGACTCCAGGCTGAGCCTGTACGGGTTCCATGTCAACCCACAAACAGCCATTTAAGGAAATCAAATATCTTCACAAGAAGAGCAGAGAGAGGGAATCAAAGGCCACTTTTCCCAAGATTTTTTCCTTAAGGTTTTAAGCTATTCTTATTGCCTTGAGGAGTTCAAGAGTATTGTGATTTATCTAGCATAGTTAGATATCATTTTAATAAAACCTGATGAGGAGAAATCTCAGCTCAGGCTTCTTTTCTCATGATGCTTTTTCTTCCTGAGTTTGTCCCCTTGAATTTCTAAATTGAACTAAGAGGCAGGCTCTCCACAATGTTCCCCAAACACTGTTGGCTAATGTCTTTCCTTGTGCTTTCCAATTTATATCAAAATATTTGGTTTGTCTGTCATATCCACTAAACTGAAGCATCCTCAAAAGCTATACATATATATGCATATAAGTATATGTATCATTATATATCTTTCTATATCATTCATCTTAGTATCTGACATTTAGTAGTTACTGAAACTTATTGAATGGATAAATCAGTGGCTGATTATTCATTAACAGAGATGTAAAGAGATCTCCTATACAACAAGATTCCTTTGCATACATAAAGGACACTTCAAATTACATAGTTTTCAGAAGCTCATCACTTTAATAAAATAAAGTTAAAGTTTATAATTACATACCTTATAAATTAAAAATATATAATCAGTACAGTAATGCTCATGAATTACAAACCTGAGAGATTGGAAGTTCACTACTATTGATATATTATTCCCTTGACTGGTCATTTTTTGGAAGGTATTCAGATCATCAGATTCAACATAAGGAAAATATTTATAGTCCAATTTCCTCAAATGAAATCTAATTACATAGGTCACTTTTTTTGATAACTGAAGAATTTCTGTTTTACTTAATAGAAGTATTTTCATTAACATTCAACTTCTCAGCTTTCCTTTTTGAGACAAGATATTGTAAAAGATTACAACAGATTCATATAGAATTATCAACTGCTATATCCAAAATCTTAGAGAATGCCCACTTCCAAGTTATATCGATCGATTCGAGGATGCAAAATTCCGAGTCATTAGAGCCTTAACACTTGCTCTGCTTTGAAAAAGAGCAAAGCTTCTTTTTTATTCAAATAAATATAAATTTAGAAGCAATGTGGCTTGTGGTCATTATAAGAAATAAGACTTCTCATGTTTATAATGTGTCTTTTGTTCCTCTTAGAGTATACCAAGGAATGGTAATATAATTTCTTTGTGGGCCATAATGAAGAAAAAACATCCTTGTCTGCAAAACTTTCTTATAACGACGATAAGAAAAGGAGCAAAAAGAAGATCTTATCGCAAGATATTAGAAGACAGTGATATTATATTGCAATTAGCCATGTCTGTCAGGCAGAAATCTTTCTAAGGGAATTTGTCAAGAACCTGTTATTTCAAACCTCAAAGATTCTGATAAAAGTAAAAAAGCTGCAGTTTTTGCCATAAAAAGGCAGGTGGCGTAAGCAGGCAGCATTTTAAAAATATATATAAAGTGATTATTTTCTCTCGGGTTCTTTGAGAGAAAGCTCGTTTGTGCTCCGGTTTGTGACTCGGCACGGTGACGTCAGTGTGGCAGTGCGGAGCCAGGCGCGGCGGCTCCCTATAAGCCGGGGAGCTGTCCGGGTGCTGAACGGCCCGACCAGCTCAGCCTTTGGACCCGGAGGAACATGCTGTGGACCTTCTCTGCGATATAAAAAAAGAGGTAAGTCTGCGTTTCTGTTTGATTTACTGGAAAGTTCTCAGTTGTTTGTTCTTTCATTAATTTCTAGCTGAGATGAAAAGATCGTTTGACAAGCTTATATCTATAGAATAACTGAATAAGCAACCTGCTGCTTATTAGCTAATGTAAGGACATTCCATATGTATGTATGTGATTGGATCTATGTTGTATGTCACTTGCTGTTAGATATTTATTAACCATAATGTTATTTAGTCACGAGAAGCGTGGAAAAGTTAAGAATTTTAGTATCAATGCACATATTAATGTAAAGTTAACCGAGCTCAATATTTTGTTTCTTTCCTTAATTTATTGTTTTCCCCCCTAAGAACCAGATACAAAGCCTTTATATGCTTAATATTTTTAACAGTAGGTTTTCAATGATTCAAAGGCTGTTAAACACATTAGTCATAAATTTCAGCAACCAATTTTGGAACTATTTTTTCTTTGAAATTTACCTTGCAAGAGCTCAAAATTAACTAACTACATACAATAATGCTCTGAATTGGTATAGTCTGAAAGGACTTACATTATGATTTGCTAATTTTAGTTCCAGAAAAGTAAGACTAGAATGATCTCGAACACGGGCTTCTGCCTTTATTCAGAGTGAAATATTATCTTGGGTTATAGGTTGGATATGAGCATGAATTACAGAGAACTAATTGCTTTGAATACATGAGGAAAAGACCTATAATTGTATAAACTATTATGATGATGCTTTGATTGAAAAATGTTGTACAATATTTTGCTAAAGATTTTGAATGGGCCAAATGTTTCTTTTTTTCTGTATTCTGACTAGATGAATTGCTTGAATTACATATATCCACCTGTATTTGTCTATGCTCCAGTCAAATTTCAGTAGAAAAGGCATTTTCACTTATGAGGCTTGAACTCAAACCCTGTATAGGATATGAGAGCTGTTGAAATCATCTTTACTACTTCAGAAAGCTGCTACCCAAGAAAGACATCCCTTCAGCCTTACTCAAAGACAATAACCATCTAAACTGAACCTTATAAATGGCTAAAGCACAGAGCTTGTTAGGCTGTGGTTTAAATAACTGCACTGAATATTCTGTCCCGACTCCACAGCAAAGCCCCCCTATGAGACAATGATTTTAAAGACAAGCACATAGCTCATATGTTAAGAATACTTCAGGATAATGGTTTAAAAGAGAATGAGTTCACTAAGGTTCTTAAAACTACTATTTCAAATGATCATGTTGAAAATAGATCATCAAGGCTAAATTAATCCTGAAATAATATAAAGAACCATGTATAATGAATTTTTATTTAGACCTAAAAATTTATGACTAAAATTTCTTTTAATAAACATCGACTCATAGTAAGTATTTTAGAAGTTTTCTCTGACATGCTGTTAGAGATTTTTTCTTTCAGTAAATTAAGTAGCCTGGTTAATGAGAATCATTTTAATAAATATATGCATCTGTGCTAAAGAAATTTCTATAACTACAAACATTTTGGGGCTTTAAAAATTACCTAAACACCAACATTAGCTAGTAAACAATGATATTTTCTGCAGTTGAGATCCAAGCTGACAGAAAATTGTGCCCACATAGCTTATATGTTACAAAACCAGGATCCAGGTAAGATATGACCAAATTTATAAACCGTCTTTACATTTATTTTATTTGCAATAAAATTGTAAGTATTAAAATAGTTTTTCAATGTTAGCAATGCCAAATATAAAACTTATAAGAACTAATGTCCTCATTAATGCATATGTGAGATAATAAGGCAGTAGAGAAAAAATGAATGAAGATTTTTAAGTAGGAAGAATTCAACACATCATCTGTGTATATCTAAATTGGGAGCTACATAGTGGTTATTTTAAGATATTTTAACAGCACGAGTCATTTAAGATTTAACAGGTCCAGACCAAAATAGACAGCATAAGTCAAGCTGAATCAGAATACTCACAAGTTCAGAAATAGACTGGTTAAGTAAACTTATGTTCTTTCTGTAGCATCTGTTATTATTTACTATACATTCTTGAGGGCTGATGAAAAATATAACCACGATTGCATTTTGTAAGGCAGTGACAAGACAATTATCAGAAGAAACATGGAGCACAGATAGTTTAAAACAGTTTATTATTTTAATATGTTTTTACAGAAAGAAACTTCATTGGGCTAGTCTACTAGCTTGGACCTGAGAAAATACATGTTGTGGAGGTTATGAAGGTACACAGTTTTCAAAATTGATAGTTGGATTTGGTGTCAGTTCTGAAAAATATATGTGGGCAGGACTCATCCACAGGTAGTTCAATATGATTGACATTGACATGCTGTCTCACTCTATCATATGTAATAATATTGTTGCTGCTATATTTCTACCATAAAATTAGGTGGATGATTTAGGAACAAAACCACATGTTTCTTTGGTACAACAGTAAGGAAGTTATTTTGTGTGTGTGTTTGTGTGTGCAGGTATACATGCATGTTTTAAATTATACCAACTAATCTTTTTACTAATGATCTCAATAGGAATGCTATGCAAGAAAACTAAAACTCAACTTGGAAAGCCTTTATTAACTGGAAACAGTGCATGCTAAAACCAAACTTCATGGTTTGTAATTTAAAAAATAAAATGTGAGAAACACCATGTCAGTGTTCTTATTATTGTTGTAACCAGGTGTATACCATGCAAATTCGATGCAAAGGGGCATCAATTTTGCTAGATTCCTGTGGTTAGCTTGTGAGAATCATGGAGGATATATTTATAGATTTCAAAAACAGTCATCCTAAGTTTAATGGGAAGTAATCTCTGCTATGTTTCTCCCCACCCTCAATTATTGATTACTTCTTTTTCTATAGTGTTTCTATTCTGCTTCATTTGTGGTAACTCATGTTTTCCATCTTTAAGGAAATCTTTCGAACATGGCAGAAGCTAAGACTCACTGGCTTGGAAGAACCCTGTCTCTCATTCCTTTAATTTTCCTCATATCTGGGGCCGAAGCAGCTTCGTTTCAGCGAAACCAGTTGCTTCAGAAAGAACCAGACCTCAGGTTGGAAAACGTCCAAAGGTTTCCCAGTCCTGAGATGATCAGGGCTTTGGAGTACATAGAAAAGCTCCGACAACAAGCTCACAAGGAAGAAAGCAGCCCGGACTATAATCCCTACCAAGGTGTCTCTCTCCCTTTTCAGCAAAAGGAAAATGATGATGAAAGTCACTTGCCGGAAAGTTCAAGGGATTCCCTGAGTGAAGATGAGTGGCTGAGGATAATACTTGAAGCTTTGAGGAAGGCTGAAAACGAGCCTCAGTCTGCACCAAATGAAAACAAGCCCTATACCTTGAATTCAGAGAAGAACTTTCCAATCGACATGCCTGACGATTATGAGACTCAACAGTGGCCAGAGAAAAAGCTCAAGCACATGCGATTCCCTCCTATGTATGAAGAGAATTCCAGAGACAACCCCTTCAAGCGCACAAATGAAATAGTGGAGGAACAATATACTCCTCAAAGTCTTGCTACCCTGGAATCTGTGTTCCAAGAACTGGGGAAACTGACAGGACCGAACAACCAGAAGCGTGAGAGGGCTGATGAGGAGCAAAAACTTTACACAGATGACGACGATGATATCTATAAGGCCAATAACATTGCCTATGAAGATGTGGTTGGGGGAGAAGATTGGAACCCAGTAGAGGAAAAAATGGAGAGTCAAACCCAGGAAGAGGTAAGGGACAGCAAAGAGAATGTAGAAAAAAATGAACAAATCAATAATGAAGTGAAGCGTTCGGGGCAGCTGGGCCTCCAGGATGAAGATCTCCAGAAAGAGAGTAAAGATCAACTCTCGGATGATGTCTCCAAAGTAATTGCCTATCTGAAAAGGTTAGTGAACGCTGCAGGGAGTGGGAGGTCCCAGAATGGGCAAAATGGGGAAAGAGCAGCCAGGCTTTTTGAGAAGCCACTTGATTCTCAGTCAATTTATCAGCTGATTGAAATTTCAAGGAATTTACAGATACCCCCTGAAGACTTAATCGACATGCTCAAAATGGGAGAGAAGCCAAATGGGTCAGTGGAACCCGAGCAGGAACTTGAACTTCCTGTTGACCTAGATGACATCTCAGAGGTTGATTTAGACCGCCCAGAGATGTTCCAAAATAAGATGCTCTCCAAGAATGGCTACTCCAAAACACCTGGCCGTGCTGTCACAGAGGCCCTACCAGATGGGCTCAGTGTCAAGGACATTTTAAATCTTTTAGGCATGGAGAGTGCTGCAAATCAAAAGCCCCCCTATTTTCCCAGTCAGTATAACCGAGAGAAGGTTCTGCCAAGACTCCTCTATGGTCCTGGAAGATCAAGAGCAAATCAGCTGTCCAAAGGGGCCTGGATGCCAGATGTTGAAAACAGACAAATGGCATATGAAAACCTGAATGACAAGGATCAAGAATTAGGAGAGTACTTGGCCAGAATGCTAGTTAAATACCCCGAGATCATGAATACCAACCCTGCGAAGCGGGTTCCCAGTCAAGTCTCCTCTGAAGATGACCTACAGGAAGAGGACCAAATCGAGCAGGCCATCAAAGAACATTTGAGTCAAGGCAGCTCCCAGGAGACTGACAAACCAGCCTCGGTGAGCAAACGGCTCCCTATGGGGCCCCTGAAGAATGAGAATACCCCAAACAGACAGTACTTCGATGAAGATCTTTTGTTGATGAAAGTGCTGGAATACCTCAACCAAGAAAAGGCAGAAAAGGGAAGGGAGCCTATTACTAAGAGAGCAATGGAAAATATGTAAGAGGCTTTCATTGAATGCCCTACTTGCACTCCTTATACCCCAAGAAAACCCCAGCATTTCTCTTTAGTGTGTTGACTTCTATCCTGTTAACACTGTACTATCTCTAAGTGATGTATAGACAGATGTCTCCATTTCACTGGGGTGTCTGCTTCCCTTACTCTGAGTTGTTCTCTTGTGTATTGATATGTGTAAATGTGATGACTTCTGGATTAAAAAGTAATTATATCCCTTCTTTAAGAAAGATATCTATGATAGTGTTTAATAGTGTATCTAATGGTCGTGGCATTGTGGCTGCTCACATATGATAGGGTGTCTTATAATCCTCTTGATAGTTTTTAATATTTATTGAATTATTTTGTTACTGTCTGTAGTGTTTTGTGGAGTACTGAAGCAGAAAAAAATAAAGCATTATAAATATATAGTTTTATTTACAAGGCCTTTTCCATTGTGTGTTTTATTTTTGATTAATAAATGTTATTTCTGGACAACTGCGGATTCTTCATTCTAGAAAGCCAGGAACAATGACTATGGAGCAAGCAGGATGGAGCCAAAAGAGAAAATTGTCACCTTCCACAGCC
Organism: Mormoops blainvillei; assembly: GCA_004026545.1. Lineage (NCBI taxonomy): Eukaryota > Metazoa > Chordata > Mammalia > Chiroptera > Mormoopidae > Mormoops > Mormoops blainvillei. The sequence continues at coordinate 187,792 of PVJD01002200.1, read as the reverse complement.
AACCCAGGTAAGAAGCCAAGAGTAATAAACGTATGATCACACTCTATGCTTGCAGAATGCAGTGCCCACTGACAGCCCACTAGCTAATGCTTGCCTAAGAATTTTCTCACACACATACAGTTGTGTGTGTGTGTGTATACTCACACTTATGGAGTAAACCTTTTGTTGTCCTATTTATATCTTTTACCCTTGATTTGTATAAGTAACATTTAAGTCTTCCTTACACATAACCAACGTTGAAAAAAAAGGAGCTGTATACAGGGCTGTCAAAAATGACTATAGACAAGGAAGAAGTCTACCTCCTCCCAGGTCACCTGGGTCCCCAGAGTACAAGGCTTCTGCCTCTATGGTATCACTCGAGAGTGGTTAAAAGACCCCCAAACTGACTGTCAGCTAAATGAATGGGCACAGGCACAGTGACTGCCTACCAGCTGCCCCCTCTCTTGCCCTGGTGCTGAGAGAATCCTGAGTGGGGTGGGCAGCACCTCACTGTTGTAATGTGTATCACTTCAGGGGCCAGGGAAAGTATGAGCCCCCTAACACAGCAACAGGAAATCAACATCAGCAGTAAGAAAATTCACAGAGTAACACAATGGCAATGGCCATTAAGGCATCAAGGAAATAAGTAATCATCACTATTTATTGAATGCTTATTGGGCACCAGGCACTGTACTAAACACTTTATACACTTTACCTCATTTGGTCTCTACTATACCACTGTCAACAGTGTTCAATTTCTCTTATGTCAGAAAACACAAAACTCAGAAAGGTTATATATGACTTTTCCAATGTCACCTAGTATGCAAGCTGACAAAGCCTGCGTTCTTAATCACTCCACTACACTGACTCTTGGGAAGTGCCCTTTCTCCTGAGACTGGGGACTTTGGAGGAGGGTTGGTGAGAGACTCATGAGGTCTCAGTATGGGCCACTTCCGAGTGAGGGCACAAGTGAGTGTGTGTGTGGGGTGTGTCTGCGTGTGTGACAGGGGCGGGGAAGGGAGACAATCCTTGAATCACCAGAAGGCAGTTAGAAAGCCTGCATACCTTGATGGAAAACACTGAATGTAGCTTTTCCTATTTCATAATTTTGCCTTGACTGTGTTCTGTCCAATTATCATACAGTTTTATGAAATCCAATAATCTGTAAGTGGAGGAAACCTCAGAGGTGAATTATCTCTATGGTGTTTCTAATAAGTGGTTTTTACTCAAATACTTTCGAGGTAGTTAGTTATTAACCCCAAGGCAGCAGTGTCAACTGAGAGAGCCAGGGTCCTTGTGAAGCTTAGAGTTCAGGTACATATTTATATACCGTGCTTTGCAGACAGTCACATCTACCTTCTGCCCATTGGATATTCTCTTCAATTCTATGTTTCATGCAGTAAGTCACTCCTACTGTGCTAAGTCCACCATGTGACTATTTTCAGGCAAGCCCTTAGCAGAAATGAGAACTTGCTATATACATCTCCACCCAACAGAAACTTGCCCTCCTGACAGGTTAGGAAGTGAGAGCAAGTGACTGATACAACACAGCTGATGAGGCACCAGGCTGGGATTTATACACAAGTCAGGGGGACCCTAAAACTTGTACTCATTTCACTATAACACCAAGTGATGCTTTTTTCTTAAAGTCTCAGCTGGCCTGGAAATCCCACAATCCTCTAACAATGACATTTCAGGCACCAGGATGGTCAGTTGCGGAGGTACTTGATTTGGGTTACATATTCTCCGCCTCTCTTCGCTCGGACAGCAGTCTGCAAGCACATCTGCCTTTTTGCAGCACCACTGTATCTCTAGCTACTGAGTCATCAGACATTTGTTTTTGATCCGAAGATTTTCTTCATATGTTCATGGCTCACTGGCATAAGAAATAAAGCTCTAGGTACCATTCAAAGATGTAGATGACAAATTAGTTGCAATTAGGGCAAGGTTATCCCTTTCCCTACCCAGAAGTCTCTCTCAGCAGAAGTCATGGGGTAGCTGGAGCCCTCCAAGCAGGTGGTCTCTGCAGGCCCCGCTGGAAGGAGCGAGAAACTGCCTGTACACCAGCACAGCACCTCTTCTCGGAGTCCACGTCTCCACCAGAAGGAGTCAGATAAGAGCCTTGCCCTCTGTGTGATCTCCACAAGACCCTCACCTACCCAGCCTTCCCTCCCCTTGGTACTCACAGCCTCTCCCCTCTTCCCTACCTGCAGACAAATAGGACTAAACCACTTATGCTCGTTCTAACAAAATTTCCAAGTCATCCCTCATTTCTCACACGCAAAACCCCCTTAAACTTTATCAGCTCTGCGAACCCCAGTTCCTACTCTTTCCTGTATTCTGTAACATTGTTCATTATGCCCTTTAATACTCAAGGTCAGACGTCAGCAAAATCCCCCACATCCTCAACCTCTTCTGTGAATATGCTCTTTACCTTGCTCTGAGAGAAACCTCTCTCTCCGCTGAAGTTTCTGCCTCCCCTGAAACTCTCTTCCTTGCTCCTTTTTGCTGCTTATGGGACATTTTTCTCTATCAAGTTTCTTTTTTTTGAGGGGAGGTGCTATGTTAATACACAGTTTTATTATTAGTGAGTATTATCTTAGATGCAAGTGAAAGTAAAACCAAGTCAAATGAGATGTGTCAAAAACATAAATAAAGGTTCAAAAAATCCAAGCAAAGATCAAGCCAAAATATTGGACATCCAGAATAGCTGGAATAATGATGCTTTTAAAAAAAATTGAAATATATTTGATATGTAACACTATGTAAATTTAAGGTGTACATTGTATCGATTTGCTACTTTAAATCTCAAGCCATCACCCAGTACCTATCCATGACCCCTTGCTGTTGCAGTCACCTACTGCCCTGGACCACTCCCCATCATGCATTTAAAAAACAGCTCTTGCTCATTGTCCAACTTTTTCTAACACTATATCTAATACTTGGCAATTTCAATACCCACAAAGATGACCTTTCCAACACTTCCCAGGCTTCGTCTTCCATCAGCTATTCACTTACCTAATTATGTCCTTGCTCTTTTCCTTACTAATTAATAAGTGCAACCTATCCTAAATCTAAATGCTTGACATTTCACTCTAATAACCACCTTCTATATTTCCAGTGTACTTCCTTTGTACCTTGTTCCAATAATTCCCCACACCCACTAAAAATGTAACCCATGAATCCTATCATCTTTCCATACTCTCTCTTTACTTACATTCTTCACCACCGACCTTGTCAAGATTAAACTTCACATTTGTCATTATAATCATGCCTTTGCAAATATTCTTAACTTCTTCTTTCTCTCATGTTTTATTGTAATTGCTTTGCTAAACAGGAATTCTAGTTAAGTCCAATTCTCCACCCATGCATGCCTTCTCTCCTACAACTGAACGTAGCAGGAAAACATGCCATTACTGATTCATTTTACTTTATTCATGTTGACTTCAAGTGGCCCATAATCTCCTGGAATCCCATATACCCCTAGGCCATTCAGTCTTTTTCCCCTTAGATAATATCTAGATATTTTCCTTTCTGTCAGCAAATATTTAACCCTGCCTCTGCTGTCTACACTCTCACGTGATTATATTGCTTCATGCTTCACTGAGAAAAATAAAGCAACCTGAGTAGAAGGTCTACAGACTCCCATATTCATTTCTACCTACCTACTGTATCTGGGGCGATACACCCTCTGCCTTCCTTTTCTTGTGGGTAACGGGTCTGTGCTTCTGACTTTATTAAGCCCTCTCCTTGTGCGCTCAATCTGGACTTCTTGCTTATTTGAGAACCTGGTTTTAGTAGTTCTCCCATTCTCTGTGCACCAGCTTTTGCCTTTCTACTGGATCATCCCCATCACCGTACAAATAGGTAGCAATTTTTTTCCACCTGCAAAACCCACAGAGCAAATAAACCAGCAAACTTTAAAAAACCTCTTCTAACCCCAATTTCCCTTACAGCTACTGCCCCACATCTCTTTCCATTACCAAAAATCTCTTTAAAGAGTGTCATATACTTACCCAAATTCTCCCCTTCCATTCTCAAACCTCTTTCAGTCAGGTTTTTATGGCCACTTTTCCATAGAAATGGTCTTGTTGAGATCAACAACGACCTCACATTCCTAAACCTGATGATCACTTCCAAGTCTTAGACTATTCAACTGAGTGGCATCCAACAATATAATCATTTTTTCCCCCATGTAAATACCTTCTTTTCCTGGTGTCCAGGTCACTTCACATGCCTGATTCACCCTCTACCTCATTGGCTACTCTTTCTCAGTGTCCTTTGCTGTCCCCTCTCATTTCCCCAATCTCTGAACATAGGAGGTCAGAGCTCAGACTTTGAAGCCCTTCTCCTACCTGTTTACAGTTATTCCTTAGGCGATCCCATCCGAGGCTCATGGCTTTATCACCAATGATTGGCCAAGAACTTCTAAATCTGTGTGTTCAGCTCATAACATTTCCTTGAACTCCAAACTTATTGATTGAATTGTTCAGATGACACCCCCACTTGGATGTTTAATAGGGATCTCAAAGGTAGCACCCCCTGCTCCTTGATAAAATTCCAGCTTCTCCCATGGACTTTGGCATCTCAGTTCTTCAGACCAAAACCCGTGGTTTTCTCCCTGACTCCTTTCTTTGTCTTATAGCCTATTTTTGAATTGGCATCAAATCTTGTCTTGACCTCAAAATATAACCACAGTTCATCTTCCTACCCCCTCCACTATTACCAACACATTACTAGCCAGGATCACCTCTCATGGGTCATTGGAATATCCTTCTGTTGGTTTTACGTGCTTTCACTCTAATTTCATGGAATTTTGAATAGCCACCAGCATGATCCATTTATAATCTAGATTACATGATACTGATGAGTGACAGCCAAAGTTACCGCCACAATATAGAATGCCCTACATGATCTAGTTCTGAACTGTTTCATAATATGCTTCCTATCACGCCCTCCTTTGCACTTGCACTGGCCTCCTCACTGTTCCTTGATAAGGACAAGCACAAGCCCACCTCAGGACTTGTGCATTTGCTGTTTCTTCTTTTGGAAGTGCTATTTCCCCATGCTTTCCCCCCTTAACCTTCTTGAAGTGTTTTGTGCAACCATTGACTTCCCAATGCCACTTTTTCTAAACCTTCGATTCCTACACACTTTATATCTGCTTACCATCGATTAGATCTAACATTCTCCATTTACAATTCTAACTTATTTATTGCTTACTCCTCCATCACTAGAAGGTAATCTCCCTGAGGATCATTATTGTTTGCTTTGTTCGTAGTTGTACCTCTAGCTCCCTAGATCAATAACTGGAACATAGGAAGTTCACAGAAACCAGTCATTGACTAAATGAATAAATTGGGAATGAGGGATGAAAAAGAAAGAAAAAATAAAAGCAATGGAAATAGACTTTGAATCTAGAAAACAAAAGCAGGTAAATTCTTGTTGAAAAAAATAAACATCAATTTCACTATGTCAGTACAGATTTAAGACCCATTTTTAATTTTCACAGAATGAAATTAATGTAAATTAATAACATTAATGAAATACTAACATTCTATAAAATAAAATTAATAAAATACAATTCCTGATCCAGATCTCAATGCCCTTCTATACCAAGTCTTTTATCTTCACCTAAAGGTAATGTAGCAGCAACATGGTGCTCAGTTACCTCTGTGACTTGCAGGAAGAGAGGAGGTAGAAGCTGTCAGCCTGTGACAAAGGGGCCCAGATATTTTTTTCAGTCTCACTTATGCATGATCAGGAGGACTCATGCCATGGTTAGGCAAGCCTCTAAGGTGCCGTAGTTTTCTAGCATTACCAAATTATAGCAATTTTGGCATTTTTATTAATAGGGGAGAATTATAGTTATTTTACCCGCCAGAACAAAAAGATTACCGTTATTATAAATGCGGTGGAGATTAGTCACATGCTGATATAAGTTATGGTGGCCCAAATACGTAGCTACTACAGTTAAAGCTATTTATGCTGTGACTATTATTCCTGACAGTTGGAAGTCTAGGAAGCCCTGTGGGTTTTCTTCAGGAAACATCTGAACGGTGAAAAAAACGTGGGACGGAAAAGCCAGGGGAGTTTTCCTGGCAAGTTTAAGCCTTTGGGTTTGGAACAAAGATGACAATTTGTCTGCAAGTGTTCAGACAGTATTTATCTTCCAGAAGGTTTATTACAGCAATCAACAGCAAGTTTTTCTGGAGAGCCAAAGCCACATGTGTATTTATAATTAATTTACATATCATTTACATATGCCTGTATCCACTCTGTTTTCTATTCTCAGGATATTTTCAAGTAAATGTGTAGTGCGGATACCTTGAGGTTTGTTATTTTACTAGATTCTTTTTTTCTCCTTGAAGCTCGTTCATTAAATTATTATCATTGACATGTCTTTTGGAAAGCATAGAGGAACAGTGGTGGTGGGGTGAAAAGATGGGGTGAAGGATGGCCTGTAACATCTGTGCTATGATGTAATGATGGAAAAGTCACGTTGCTAGTTCTTGCTGCTCCAGAGCATGTTTATATTCTGATGCTTTTGTTATCTCACCCCGACGGACTCTTCCAAATTTTAGTCATTCTTCAAGGCTTAGTACACATGCTGCTGCCTCCGCTATAGAAGACTGCACGGATTGCCTCTTTTCCCTCACTGTCACAGTGATTTTCTTTTCCCTTCATTGCAATATTTGTTTCTCTTGGTCTTGCTACATAGCTATGGATAGTCGTGTTGGCCTGTCTGCCTCACCTGTTGAACTGTAAGCTCTGAAGTCAGGGTTTCTCAATATCCTCTACAATGGCCAGCGTATTCCTCTTCCATGAGAGCTGGTCAATATGCACGTGTTGAATAAATGAGCAATATTATCATCTCTTCCTCTTTGCTCTCTCAGGCTTTATGGCGAGTGTGAGGGTACCTTCTATAACCTCAGCTCAATTTAATAAGAAAGAATGAAGCGAAGTGTCTACTGTGCTTCCCTCATGGTCATCTGAGAAGCTCTTAGACCTTGGTATTTTCGGAATATCTGAAATCTTAGGACGGTGCCATGGTTTATGTTTTAAAAAGTATCTAATTGAATGTTTGCCTTAATTTGAGTTTGAATCCAGCCTTGGATTCCCACACTGGCATTCCATTTGGATTGGCAGTTTTCTAATCCTGAGATGTACAAACACTCAAGAGCTTGCTGTTTTAATTAAAAACTAAGTTTTCATTCATGTATTAGGGGGTGAGTTTGGACCACCATGTAATAATTTAATTTAGCCCTTCTAATGTTGGCTGGCATATCAATTTCTGTATCACAGCTCAAAGAGCATTCTGATTTCATTTCCAGAAAGTCTTCTGACTGGATGGAACATTTACTTGAAGAAGAGGCTTTGGGGTTAGTAAAACCAAACCAAACCAAGTACAATCCTGGTTTTGCTATTTATTGGATCAGGCATTTACTCTAGCTGGATCTGAGGTAGGATTATATATGTGTAAAGTGGTTTCGCATTTCCCAGAACTAAATAGTTGCTAAATATAAGGCAGAATTTCCCAATCAATTAATAAACAACTATTGACCATTTGCAATATGTAAATCCTAGTACTAAGCATTATGTAGAGAGAGGGATATAAGAAATGTATATAATGTATTTGCACAAAAGCAGACTACATTGTGAAAGCACTTTGGCCTTATCAACAAACAGTATTGCTTCTCATGCTGCAGTTATTTTGAGAAAATGGTTTGTGATGAAGCAACAGGTTCTGACTCCATCTGTCACGGGTTCCAATTTAGCTGGGGCCATTTCCCAGGAATTGGAATGTTTAGAAGTCTGTAGGCGATATGAACCAACACTTCAGGTTTATTTTAAGCTTAAAGTCCCAATTTATGCTAAAGTTACCCAATATGAGCAGGGAAAACTGACAAGATGAAGTTCCAATTGCATATGACTGTCCTTTCTACACACTACCCCAATCCCATCTTTTTTAAAAGTGATTTTTAATGAGAAAATGAAGACTTTAATTTTGATTGTATTTGTTCTCTACATTTTAATGATGATGCAATGACAAATCAACCCTTATAGACTTAACAGGGATATTTAACAACTATGGTGTTTAAAAAAAAATTCTACATGGATTTTAAAGGAAACAACAGAAAAATTTCTTCTTGGTCTTCCCATTCATAGGCATTACACAGTGAACTGGCTGAAAAATAAATAAGGCAGAAGCCCCTCCCCTTGCCCCATTAGTGATAATCCCACAATTCATTTCATTCTGAACCAACAGGTTGCTATGGTAGCCAGAGAGCCAGGGTTGCTGCATGGAACTATTCTGCACTGTGAAATCAGCGTGGTGCAGAAGGCATTTCAAGATTCATGAGACTGGTGAAAACAATTTTGTGCTTTCACCTTCAGGCTTCCTGCATCTTGAAGAAAGTAAAAATAAGGCAACGGTGCCAACCTGCACCTCTTTAATTGTTTAACAGCCTTTCCAGAGTGTGGATGGAATAAGCCATGACCAGTGCTTTTTACTCATTGTGCTTAAGATTTGTTCCTCATAAAACTCATGTTGTTAAAGGGAAGTTACGTGCAACAAACAATAAATGAGAAGAATTTCTAACTGTGTGTTTTATATTCCTATTCATTTCCAGTAAGAGCTAACATAAGGTTTAATTTTAAATATGTTGTGCTAAGATATACTGAGACTGTATTGTAATTGGAACCCTTGAAGCACAGAATTCAGTATAATATGAAATGTCACTTTTGATCCTGCCTATTATGTAGAGTGCCTTCTTAATATATGTAAATATATTTTATATATGATATATAATACATGTGAATACATTATGCACAAGTACACAATATACATACATTAAAATGGCATTTTTTAACATAATGACCAGACTCATGGATTATACTCTACATATCTTACTCTTACATGTACATATATGTAAATATACTGAAGTATATTGATCATTTATTCTACATATTTAAAGTCTTAATAAGTTTAACAATTCTATATCACCTAAAATGCCCTCCCTAGTCTCTCTTCATATAGAATATGTCTTCTTTACTGAGTTGAAATCCTAACCTTTTCTGTGGATGTATCTGTAACTATAAAATTGAAGAAAAATAGCTATAAAAAGATGTTGGGTTAGCCAAAAAGTCCGGACTTTTTTCCCTATAAAATAAAGATATATTTTTCATTTTCACCAATAACTTTATTGATTTGGATATTTTGTCTATGTCAGCTATCTCCCAAGTGGTATAAAGTTGATCATTCTTAATTAATGTCTCAAACTGTTTGCTATCAACTTCAACGGGTCTACCCAACTGTGGAACATTGTCCAGTGCGAAATCTCCAGCATGAAACTTTGTAAGCCACTTTCGACACATTCAATCAGTCACAGCACTCTCTCCATACCACTGCACAAATCTTTTTTTGTGTTTCAGTTGTGTTTTTACCTTTCTTGAAATAGTAAAGCATAATATGCTGAAACTGTTGTATATTTTCTTCCATCTTCAATACTAAAATGGCTGCACAAAAATTCACCAATTCTGATAAGTTTTTTAAAAATGCATGCTGATATGACAGCTGTCACAATACAATCTAACAAAATTATTTTGAATGAAGTTAAAGACAACTAAGCACTACTAGAGCCATTGTACAGAAAAACTCCAAACAAACTTTCTGGCCAGCCCAATAGGTAAGCCAATGGATCAGCCTGATTTCTTCAGTGCAGAGTTAATTCTTATTTGCTATGAAATGGAAGCATCTGGGGAAGAAAGTCCATTCTAAAACTTAGTAAACTCCCTTGGAGATGCTCCAACAGGGGCTTCAGGGGAGGATGGGTGTTCCATCACGATGGAACCTCAGTGACCCAGAATATTCCATTCCTTCCATTTGGATGGCCCTCCATTTTGTCTTTTTACCAAGCTTTTGTTTATTCTTTAAAGTTCAACTTTTTGAAGCCTTTTTGCACAGTTACTTTCTCTTACTTCCCACCCTATAAACCCTGCCTTCACATCTTCCAAAAGACCTTAGATTAGTCTTTTTCTTCTTTACAGTAACTACTCCTTGAATGACACCTACCATATTGTATTATAATTGTCTGCTTATATATGACTAAGAAAACATCAAGATTCTTAAGGGCAGGGAACACATAGTAAGAAACACTTTTTTGTTTGTTTTTGTATATTCAACATTCCATTTGCTTTTTCTTCTGGTTACACCCTCGCACCTGCTTTGGGGACTGCCTCTTCCCAATCCACGTATATGTGTTGGAGCTAGTAACCATGGCATCTCCTCACTTGAAGCCACAGAGTGGGTCCCATGTGAGTCCCAAGTTCGATCAATTATGGTACCCCACCCTCTTTTCCTTAGTGATGGTTCAGGGATGGGTATGTAATCCAAGCTGAGCTAACCAGAGTTCTTCCCTAAGGATATACATGTGAACACTATGAGAGAGAATTTCTGGGGACTTTGAATATTTATGCCTGCATGTCTATTGCCTTGTTGGACTGCCAGGCCTGAGGCTGATTGAGAACATGGTATACAGAGGAATGTGTCCGGGGGAACTGAAACCAGGGCGAATTGGCCAGACCGAACTACCAAAACTGATAAAACTTAGAGAAAACAGCCTGTGAGTTAGATCAGGCACAGGCTCCAGCCTGAGTGGCCAGGATCCCATGCCACCTTGCTCGTGTATGGGCAGGGAGCCGCCACAAGAAGGGCACAGGTAGATTATCATTCCCTGGCTCAGACACTGGTCAAAGTCCCCCCTATCCAACCCCCAAAGCTTGAAAGTTGAGGCAGACTTTAAAGGAGTTAACTGCTGGCGGTTATCAGCTAATCTGTGGCAAACTGGGGAGAGTTGTTTGTTGAAGTAAGATCTGAGAGAGGCACCTCCACGTCTGCCACACCTGGAGACCAGAGATGACACTGGACCCCAGTTCTTTCATGGGGTTCCTAAGACACATGAGATTTCCCTCAACCCCTTATCCTATAAACCAGAAAAGCACAGGACATGGGAGGTTATCTCAGTTTCCTAAAGAGACTGTTTATTGTATTAGGCATTCGGTTAATTTGTTTCCCTGGTAATCCAAGGATGAGTGTGCAGGAGAAAGACTGGATTAGTTCTAGGAAAAGTAGAGGTGTTATATTTTCTTGTCATATCTAAGTAGTAGTTGAATTTCGTGACCATCCTCAGTGTTATTGTCACTGTTGGAGCCATAATGTGGTGGCAGCAAATGGCTAGAGAGAACACTTTTTACCATGAATTAGTGCAAAGTATATCCAGGAGATGGTTATTTTTAAGATTTCATATACCTAAAATGTTTTTGTTGGTTGGGAGTATAAAAATTTATTCCCCATGCCCCCATAAGGTATTTCTTTCTTACCTGTATATTGTCAATCGAGAAGAGAGTCTAAGAAAGAAAACTGGGTCCCTACAACGAAAGCTTGTTGGACGGTGATTGACCCTTGCGGATTTCAAAGTCACGTGATTTGTTGATTGCATGTACGAAGTGTAGCTCCCGGATTCTTGCTGCATACCAGCACACGGCGGCACTCGGACAGCTGGGGGCCTCCTCCCAGGGCAGCGTGGCAGCCCGGAGCTCAGGAATCTTCGGGGTAGGTCAGCTACAAAGTAAACCACAGCGGGACATTGGGATTAAAGCCAGGGGCAGAACTTTTTTTTTCCTCCTTCGTTTATTCATTCCATTTCATTCTGCTTCAATCCATTCCTTCACTCATTTTCATTTTGCTATTTAAGTCATTCATTATTGGTTGTGTATTAAATGTAGGGCACTAATTGTTAGGGTGTCAGAGATAAATAAACGTGCAATTTTGCCTTTGAGGAGCTCACAATCTAGTAGGAAGAGTGCTTTATAAAAGTGCTCATTTGGAAAGACCTATAAAATACGGCGGAGCATAAACTACAAAGGAGCAGGAGGAGTGAGACATTTAAGGGGTAGTCCGGGAACAGTTTCAATGGGGCTGCTTTGTGAAACAAACAGAAACTTGATATGGAAAAGCAAAACACATCAAATCAAGACAACCTCACACAAAAACATTCAAATCTGATGTAGCTTGTAGGCACATTGGTGAAGTTCTAGCAGGCTTTTATTCAAACTGTCCAAGCGCTTTCTGCTGGTCGCCCCCACCTTTACGTATTGTGCCTCTCCCTTTCTCCTCTTTGAGGATTCTGGGGCTACATAAAAATATCCTGCATTTAGGGGCCTTGAAATAACAAGGTGTGCGTCAGCCCGGAGGCCGGCCCTGGCTTCTGTAGGAGGACGGTGGTGGGGAGGACAGTCTGGGTGCAGGGAGTGATCTGAGTTGCTACCCGAGGACCGTACCTCCTCCGGTGTTCTACCCTGTGCTTCTTATACTTCAGTGTTCACTGGGACCATCTGGAGACCTTGTGGAAATGCAGATTCTGGTTCAGTAGCCCCAGGGCGGAGCCTGAGAACATGTATTTCTGTCAAATCCTCCGCTGGGCTGAGTTCTAGTTTGAGTAGCAAGGCCCAGGGACACAGTTTCTTGGTGGGTTGGGGGAAAGCCGAGATGCACTCCTGCAATCCTGTTACTCCCGGCGACCCTGTAATTTACCCTGTAATTTACCTGGGGCAGTTGAGACATCAATGGATTTTCTTTGGCATCACTAGATTTCCTGTTTTCTGACCTTTATCTTCTTGGACTCCTTTCTGACTTCCACTGGTACTCTACTCAGTATCTTCTGTAATCAGCTTTATCTTCTGGCGGAGGAATCAGAAAGAAAACCTCAGGTCCTAAGTAACACTTGCTGTAGGCAAATGTTTCCCTTGCTCCAGGCCCAGTGTCCTTGTTTGTAAAAACAATCAGGAACCGGAGAGGCTTACCCACTTCAGCGCAATTTTCCTTGGGTCTAAGAATGCCTTATCTATGAGGACACTGTTTTCGTTTTATACCGTGGTACTAATTTCTCCCCAGGAGGATTGCACTGGGTTTGCACTTATCTCTAATGGCGGGATGAAAGGCTTAAATCCCTGATAATGGACTATTCTAACAGCAAATACTGGTGAGTGGGAGTGGATACCCTTCCTAATGTCTCTGAACTTTCAGAATAGAAATTGTCTGTTTCTCCAAAAGGTGCAACACATGGTTTTGGATGGGAACAAGAAAAGAGGGAACAATTCTCCTGGTTTTCTTTGTTTGTTTGTTTGTTTGTTTTTTGAGGAACGACATCATGGAAGCTTTTTTCCTTTAGGAATGACGGGGAGGCCATGGTTGAGAAGATGCAAAGGGTCGGGGGCACATATCTGTGGCTGTGGAATAACATCCTGACTCTGTAAAAATCATGTATATTGATTTTTACGAGAAACAAATAGGCGACTCAGGAAATGTTCAATGGGGCATTAGGCATCAGGAAGCACAGAATCTTCTGCTGTAAAGTTCACAGAATTGATTTAGCCAGTCACACGCTCTGTAAGCTAAACATATTCTCTCTCCCTAATCTTCTCTACTTCATTCTGATAAGCAACTTCCTGGGATTGCTGGGGATAAATAATTCTTTCAGAGATGAGAATGAGAAGATGGGGTTATTCAACCTGAAGAGATATTACTTTACAAAGGCAATAAAACAGGAGGTTTTTTTCATTTTTTTTTCCCACCTGCTAGCTTTAGTTGCATGACCTAGTGATGCCGTGACCTTAGCTGTGAACTGAGATTCAGAAAGTTGCCAGACTGTCCTTTGGTGGAGAATGAAATCAGTAGGAAACTTCAGAAATGGCAGGTTTGGTGAACACAAAGTACGTGTGGGACACAGAGACTAAAATGTGTGCACAGAGTGCTTAGAAGGTTATTGGAACGAACGTTCCTGCTATGGCGGTTTTGATGTCGGAGACTCACGGGGATGCCAAAGGAGGCCTCAGTCCTGTGTAAATGTCCAGGTTCTTGTCACTGTGCAAGAAAAAATTTGGGAGTGAGACAGAGCCAGTAAAGCACAAAGATTTTATTGAAGTGAGAGTACACAAGCAGATCGGCAGACTGGAGAAGTGAGCTCTAAGGGTTTTGGGGGCAAGGCTTATATTTTGGACTAGAGGAGAGGAATTCGGAAAGGGGTGCATCTGGGCGGAGCTTGAGATGCGGCAGGCGAGGCATTGCCTTCCCAAAGGGAGGGGGAGTTTCTGTCTTCATTCGGACCTTTCTGGAACTGTCAGGGCTTTGGTGCATGATGGGTACTGCTCCGTTTACAATGCTGATGATATTATAATGGCATTATAATTGGCTATAGGTCACCTTCCGGTCAGGGTGCCTGGCCCCGGCTGGCTAGAACTGGACTTTGTGCGCCTCTGCAGTTTGCCTTCATAAGCTCATTCCCTCTTGCAAGCTGCGAGCAGGAGGGCGGAGGGGCCTGGGACCTCTGTCTAGCTGTGCTGCCTCAGTTTCATAATTTATTGTATGTTGCAAGCCAACAGCTGCGTATTTATGCTGTTTGATAGTATTTTTAAATTTTCACAACAAACCTTTAAAACAGAAATTGTTACGGAAAAATGAAACGACCAGACACCGAGGGGTTTAGGAGCACGATCTTTATTTACATGCACGGGCCCAGAGGAGACAGTCTCCAAATTCTGAGCGCAGAACAATAGCCCCGCACTCCTTTTTTGTTGGGCCAAGTGGGGAGGGGCTTGGGAGGCGTGGTATAGATTTGGCGTGAAGGGGCTTACAGAGGTGGGAGAGAAGCATTTACAGCATTAGTCAGGGCAAATAGCATTTCATCTTTGGTATCAGCCTTGATTCCCTCTACAAAATGAGCTAAAGAAAGACAAGAGTGCATGCTTAATAATTAGGTACAAATTTTCTATTTCTCAAGAAAGTTGATAATAGACTTATAATTTGCTGAAATGTTGCCCACATTTGTCACCCACCATGGGAATTCTAGTAATGAAACTGACCATAAGAAAACCAGAAAATACACATCTTCTGAATTAACATCAGCAATGATTTCAAAAGTCAGTAATTATTATGTGGCAACTATGCCCAAAGGCAATGGTTTAATGTGTTGCTGTAGAAGATTTAGTTACATATAGTGAGTCTGCATTTAGATCAAGTTACAGCACCTGTAAATTCCTTTAACTCACTTCAATTCCAAGTAATAGTAATAGCTGTTGGTGTGTTGGTCCCTGAACAGAAGGAATTGGCAAACAAATGATTCCAGTTCAGCATATGTTATTAGGTATTTTGATAGACAGTGGATTCATTTAATTCCGATATTTTTGTATTTTTTGATGTCTTTGTTCCCCTAATGCCTTAAAAACAACAACAACAACGACAAAATCTTTCCTCACTGTTATTTTAGTGGCTTTTTAGGAAAGAACAGAGTTAAACCATCAGTTTCCAGAGCAAGGAGGCCTAGTTTTGAAAGTGGCACAGTGTCACCTCGGCCTCATTCTCTTGGTCAAAGCCAGGCATGGAGCCCGGCCAGGCTCAAGGGGCGGAGAGACTCCGTATTTCGATGGAAGGGTCTGCAAAGTTGAGGTGAAAGAGACGTATGGAGAAGGCGATAAATGTGGCCATCTTATCAAACTGCCACAATCTCTTCTCTTGAGAGTTATACCCACAAATATTGTAGATTCCGTTGTAGATTAAAGAAGCTCAATCATCTTTACCTTAATACATTTTTAGCTATTCTCCTTGTATCCAGTTTGACCCAGCTGCAAACCATCCTCTGTCATCTGAATTAAGCGAATCAGAATTACACCTAATCTGAGAATGCCCCACCACTGCTCCAAAGTTTTTAGGAGTTCCTCATAACCTATGAGATAGCGCCCAGATTTATCTTGACACTGAAAGTGCTCCATGATCTTGTACCTGTCTGTTTCCAGGCTTGTCTGCCACGCTTCCAAATTTTTGGGGGCTACAGCTCGTTGTCCCACTTGTAACTCTCCAAATATGCTGTGATTTCTTTTTCTACGGGAACTTTACAAATACTGTCCTGGTGCCTGGAACAAAACCCCTCACTACCCACAAACCTTCACCCCATTACGTTTTCTGTTTGGCAAATACCTCTTCATGGAAACCAGAGGACAATGGAGCGAAATTCCTCTCTATACTTATTTATGCTCTCAGTCTGTCTCTAAGGGTCACGTTTTCCCAAATTTAATAGTCTAAAAGTAATACTAAACGCCATTTCCCTTCCAACCAGTACATCAGAAGCATTTGCTGCTTATTGCCAATCAAATGAGACAAAGAAAACTCTTTGGGAAATGTTTACTTCAAAGGGTGTGAAAGTCTCCCATAAGAATGAGCAATGTAAGGATGTGATGAGATGAATCCAGGACACGTGGGATGTACAGGAGGTGCCTTTGGGTTCACATCTGGACCCTGAGGAGCCAGCCACCTGACTTCGTGAAACTTAAGGTAGAGCAGTCCATCGTTCTGCTCTCATTGCTCTCCCACTTTGAGCAGGGCAGACAATCTATTTTGTCCTTGTAGAAACTTGGTTCGCAGTGCAAAATGGTTTTCACTTATCACCAA
Source organism: Mormoops blainvillei (assembly GCA_004026545.1). NCBI lineage: Eukaryota > Metazoa > Chordata > Mammalia > Chiroptera > Mormoopidae > Mormoops > Mormoops blainvillei. The sequence goes on along the minus strand of PVJD01002200.1, from coordinate 171,309 downwards.
ACTGAATTAAAATGACACTGGCAAAAAAAAAGAGTGATGTATTTTGCTTTACTCCAGATTGTCCACCAGGGGAAATTAGATTTCTGTGACTTAGTGGAAAGAGAGAAAGTACATTGTAATTCTGACCAGCTCATTTCACCTTCCTGTTTAATTCTCAGCTTCTTTTTTGTGAAATAGAAAAGATATCCTGGCTATTCTGCAGGTATATTGCAGGGGCAAACAGAGTTAATAAATATGAAAATGCTTTGTAAAAGAAGTTATATAATTAGAGTTTATTATTGTCAGTTATTAGTTACATGATGACAATTCATATTTCTAAAGCCTTTCATAAAGCATTGAAATTTGAAGGATGTATCAATCCTATAAAATGCTGATTTGATCCCTTTTAACTCCTATCTGGCAAGGTATGAAAATTCTTCTTTAGCTTTACAAAGGATTGAAGAGCTTTTTTGTAAGTGCTCAAACTAAACTGTAATTTGGACTTTTACATTTCTTTATGATTTTCTTCCTTCAGTTTTATCGATAGTAGTGCACGATGCAGTTACCTACCTGCTACACTCTCCTAAATTCAACAGATTTTTGCTTTTTAATTTGAGTCTGTGGCCCGAGGTAGTGGGGGAATAAAGAGGACTTCGACATGAGGACTCCAAGCAGACTCATGTCTTCTGAGTAAGAAAGAAAATCTATTTGCAAAACCCTTGTTGATATTGATGTCGATATCCACCCTGTAGTTTAGGGTTAAGTGTTTTCCATTCTATTATTCATCTCTTGAATTTTGAAAATTTAATTCAAATTCCTTAAGGAATGAGTTTGTTTGCATTACTGCCTTCCCTTTGACATCGTTTGAAGTCTTCAGTCATGACTCAGGTGACTTCCAGAATGCCAAGAGGCTTCAATAATCTCTGATTAAACCAAATTTTCCTGAAGATTTCCGAAAATCAAGGACAGTCCAGAAGTATTATTTGCAGAGCCAATACTCTGGGATATTTGCAGAAGAACCTCAAGAAGAGAGGACAAAATTGTGTTAAGGGTTTCATAGTGCCCTCCACCTTTTGAAACGATAAAGGGAATAAAGAGGCAAGCGATTAATCAGGCTAAGTAAGACCGTGCACCTGAATGCTTTTACCTGTTTACCTGACTACCAAAGTAGCTAAGTAGAAAAAAAAATGAATTGTTTAAAAACTGTAATTCAGGCATTGTGTATTTACTATGAACACAAAGGCAAACATAAAAATTCTTTTTAAAAACTGCATTAAATTGGTTTTTAAGCCAAATAAGTCATATAAGTCAAGCCCTTGGGAATCTGTTTGGTTAATCATTTTCAAGCTAAACTTGTAAGTTTGTCTCAATTTGTCCCGGTTACAGCTGTAAGTGGAGATTTTACAGGTGTAGGCTGATTTTACTAGCGAAGTGTTTTCCTGAGAGAGATTTATTTTGTGCGTTCATTCATTTGTCCAGTGTTTATTAAGTGCCTGCTTTGTATAAGATACCACACTGAAAACTTTATTAGGATTTCTATGTAAAAACGTATATAGGTTCTTTAAAAACAGTTTTCATAGAAGGCACAACATTACCTCATCAGCACCAAATCCTGCAATTGTATAAAGAACTGTACTCTAATTTTTAGCTCCCAGGACAACCTTCAGGTGGTACCCACAATATGTCAGAATGAACAACTTACCTCCTAAAGTAAAATATCTGAGATAAGAGACAAAATATTTAGAATCCTTCAGGCATGAGAATTATTTTTATTAAATTTATTGGGGTTACATTGGTTAATAAAGCTAGATAGCTTCCAAGTGTACAATTCTATAGTACATCATCTGTATATGGCACTGAGTGTTTACCACCCAAAGTCAAATCTCCTTCTGTCACCATACATTTGACCTCCATTACACTTTTCTACTGGCAGAGATCACCGAAAGTCATCCACCAAGGCCGTCTGTGCAATCATTCCTTCCTGGATTAAGTCAGTAAATATGAATGGAGGTTGGGGAGTGGCAGGAACTGTGGAGGCCAAGTGACAGAACTGTGACCAGACACAACCCCTGCCTTGGGGCAGTCCATGCAAATGGGCATCGGTAAGGCCTTTACAATGCAATCTGGTAAGTGGGGCGACAGTGGTGGGTGTAGGGTGTTACAGGGGTGCCCTGGAGGGGTGTGGGCCCCGCCTTGGTCTCACGGTAAGCCCCCTGACACTGTGATAACAAGGAATACCTAAGTGAGGTCAATAATGGTGTAACCTACGTGATGCAGAAGCAAGGGAAGTGCGGCTGCGAGTGCAAAGTCCTGAATGGAGAGAGAGTATGAGGCCCATTCAGACTTCGAAAGAAATTTCATATGCTTGGAACACAGTATTAGTGAGGCAAGCCTTGGCAGCACTGAGAAATGAAGCTGAAGAGTTGGCAAAGTTGGATGAAGGGCCCTTTTCAGTGAGATTTTTGACTTTTATCCTGACGGCAACAGGGAGCAACACAGAACATTGGTGCTGACTGCCTTTTTTGGGCCGAACCCTGTCTGAACACTGCCGGAAAGTCTAATAAAGTAGAATATCTGTTCTGTGACCCCTGAAGAAGTTCTGAGTTGGCTGGGTTGATGGAAGAAACAAACAAAATAATCAGAGAACAGTTTCAAGTATTAACAAAATGGTAGGCCAAGTAAGTGGTTCTGACCACCAGGAGTTGCATTGTGGGTAAAGTCAAAGAAGGGGAGGTCAGTGGGGCTGACAAAGTGGGACCCATACACTTAGAAAGTCACACCTAGTTCCTTTGCATGTGGGTTCATACTGTTTACTGCTCTTCAAGCCAGTCTGGGAAATTAGTACCCTTCGAATTTTTTTGTTTTGTATAAAACATCATACAGTATCCGGCCATTTCCAGTTTTAATGGTTGCTCACGCAACATTGCTAATTGTCGTCTGTAACTAGTCTAACCAGCTTGGACTATGTGAAGTGTTAAAACATCTGTTTGGTGCTGTAAGTTCTCATTTCCCTTTCGTAGAGGGGTGTACAGATGATATAGTTGAAAAGTAGTTGAATTTGGGTTGAATTCTTACCCCAAGAGCTGGGGTGAAGGACACAGTTTAAGAGACCCCATGTCATGAAAGCAGCTGTTGGGATCCTCATTATGCCCATTTGTTTCCCTGATTCACCACATTTCAATACTATTTTAAGCCTTTGATTCACCAGAAGCTATTTTCTGAGCATATTAGTCCTCATTCCTCACTGTGTGACTCCCTAATAAAATAGAATACAAGGAAAGTAATTAATCAAAGCCGCAGAGGTTGGCTGGAATGCCCGCAGCTACGGGCGCAATGCAGAGGCAGCCCTTCTAGAGCCGCCTCTAGGAGCTCTCTCTATGGAAAGCGCGTGCTCACATCCTTAAATTATTCTGTGGCGTTCAATAAAAATCACTAAATTGCCTTCTTTGCAATTACTCCAAAAAATAAAAGTGTTCCATTACAGGACATTCTCATCAGTCTTTACTTAACTGCATAGTTTCTTTTTAATCTATCAATATTATTTTTGAAGAGGACCTCAAGCTAAATCTCATTTAAAAGATGTTCCATGGTTTTCATTTAACCTTCATCGGGTACTTTGGCTGTCTATAATCAGTCTGAGTATTACCCCATTGTTTCATTTATGGTTTTCTCTTCATGTATAATTTCTTGGTTTTTCCCTGAGTAATGCCAATATCTAATCTTGCTTGATCTATGAAAAGGTTGGGTTTTTTTTTTCACTCGTGTTAGCAAATGATATGAAATTACTGGAATGGCTGAACATAACTCTAATGATATTTTGAGTTAATAATCAGCCTGGTTTATTAAAAGAGGCCTTTCTAGGAAAGGTTATTATGACCAGGCTGCCTATTAATTCATCATCTTAGCCTAAGTCAAATAATTATAGATTGGCAAAAAAACTCAGTTTGTATGTTATTCAATATTACTAATTCTAAATTAGGGGTAAGTTTGTATGTACTAGGGGTGAAGGAACCCTTCCCTTCCCAGATCTAGGTGGTAATTTGTGCTCACAAGAACTGAAAGCCAACAGGAGCCCTTATAAATGTGTTGGCAGGTTTCTTTTATGCACCAAAATGCAGAGTCTCTGGTTGTATTAAAAAGATGGAGGGTTCAACCTTCCTGGCTTCCACCTCAAATTGAAGGAGGCCAGACAAATGGGACAAGGACAGCCTGATTTACTTACCAATTTGAGAGCACAGAAGTAGAGAGGAGAGAGAGGGAGGGAGGTGGAGGAAGAGAGAGAGAAATAAAAGGGGGAGGAAAGGAGGGCGCGGAAGGAAGGGGGACAGGAGAGAGAGGATGAGGAGAGAGGATGAATAGCAGGCTTCCTCTGTGTGGCAGATGGAAAGGCACAGAAGCTGCCCCTTTGTCCTGGATTCTCACTAGACAATCAGATGAGTCACTCCTCCTCCCACACACATAGGAAGCAGTGAGAAATTGATAAACACAGATGATGGAAATGTTCGCTCCAACGTGCCACCTGCAGAGAGGATAGAGGAGGCTCTACCACCTTTAAAATAATAGGTCTAGCTCATGTGAAGAGGATAAAAGAATCAATCCCAGTCCTTTGGCCCCTGCAGATTTTCCTTCCTCTTGTAGGCCTGTCAAAGTAAAAGGAACAATCCCACCCCCCCTCACTTAAGCAGGAAATTGATTACTCTTACCCAAAAGGATGCATATTACAGATCAGATGCCATATGAATTATCAGCGTGGTTTTGTCAAACTCGATTTTAAATTTTATTGCAGAATGTAACTCTTTATTCTCTAATGTGTAAATTTTTCATGCCACATCAATATGTCGTTGAGGAAGATTGTGGAGTGGGACAACCTTGGAAGTCTTCAGTTTTGTCCCTCTCCCCTAGCTCTGACTTAAGGAGGGCTTTCAGGTGAAAATTTCTGAGTGAAGGAAGTAACAATAATTCAAGGGTTAACTTTACCTAGAATGTGTAGACAAAGTCTTCGGCTGCATTTGGATGGAGAGAAAGACGCTAATGTGGTTGAACTACACAATAGGTTTGGATTCAACCACAGGCTGAAGAAAAGGTTGCCTACCAACATGATTTTAAGATTTTTGCGAAGGCCTCTGTTCCCTCAATACTAGCTGTTTCTGTTCACTGATATTCTACTAACAACAGAAAGAGCCACAAAGAGTTATATGGTGCTTACCTTATGTCAGGTAGCATTCTAGCAGCATATATATGTACATACATGCATATGTATGCATATATAGAGAGAATATATGAGGTTTGTCCAGAAAAAGTCCCATGATTGTTAATATAAAGAGAGTAGTTTGCGTGACATCAACATAACTTGGCAACCAAGGAGAGTGGACTGGTATATGCATGTGTGAACAATGACGACTTCACTGTACTAGTCGGTGGGGTGGTAGATGCTGTTGAGTGAGCATGAGCACTGTGTTAGCATGTGTATGTACCCTGACACTCAGGCAGAGCTCTTTGTTACTTACAGCTCTAAACATGAGAAGGCTGCCACACAGTGTGTGGCATCCAGTGACAGCATAACAACAAACTGTAGCTGTAGGTGGTGATTTCTGTCTGGCGAGTGGAGTACAGTTAGCCAGGTTTTCCAAGGGCTTCTTAGTATTTTATTTTCATAAAATAGTATGAAAAATTCTGCAGAGCCAAAGAAGAAGGGTCCATCCCAAGGTCTGGGGTATGGGGTGGGGGGAGGCTCTGGCAGTTGGCTATGTAAGCCCTGCAGCCCAGGAGCATTAGAGTCTATAAGAGTAGTTGAGGTGGGGGCTTGGTAAACTGCCCAGGAATAGGAACCGAGAGTTTTTAGCCATAACTTCCAAACTAGGTCAAGACAGCCCTCGTGGAATACTCTGTTACATCTGGGAAAGCTGGGAACAGCAGCGGGGCATTCAGATCCTGGTGCTGGAAGGAAAGCCACAGGCTGCTAGGCAAAGAACAGGCAAAGGGGTTTTCCAGGCAGGGTGACAGTATAGGCAGAGGTGCAGAGAAACAAGAGGAATGGCGTGTTATAGGGATACCGAACAGCACCCTGGGACTGGCTCTTAGCAAGTGTGTCGGGACGGGATGGGAAACCAAGACTGTAAGGGTAGGTGGGAGCTGTATGGTGAACTGCCTCGTGGTCCAAAGATGACATTTGATCCTCAGCGAGAGCCCCACTTCTCACACTGCAGGAAGAGATTCCTGAGTGTGCAGCAAAGCTGTGGAAACTCAAAACCAAAGGGAGGGCCTGACATATCTTCTGGTTACATTTTGTGTAAAGATTTTGGAAAAGAAAGCTTTAAATGACAAGCACAGATATAAATGGAAAAAGAAATCCTATGACAGAATGAAATGCATTCAACGAATTCCACAATTTCTTGAATTTCTCCTCGTGCTATGAGATCCCTCCTTCAGGGCTTGTGTTGCCTTTCTATCGTCACTGATTGGTCCCCGCCAGGAACACATCAGCTTGCCCCGCCAGGAACACATCAGCTTGCCTTTAGTCCTGGGCTTGTTATTTCCCTTGAGGACCAAGTGCTAACTGATTGGCAGAATCTCAGGGGAGGAGCGTTCTTCCTGAAACTTTGAAATCCCTGGCCTATATCTCAGTGATGTTCCTTTGTTTTCTGTGAGCCTTTCGGCCATGCATCATTGACATTTTATGTTATCCCGTTTCAATTAATAGAACAACTGACATTCTTCCTTTGGCAACTTGGGATCCAACTTAAATCAAACAGCCCACATAGGCAGTCTATTGTGACAGGGTCCCTGGGGATGAGGCCTTCTGGTGGCAGTTGCAGAAACACTCAGCAAACAAATTACGGGGAATATTTAACTTGGGAGCTGCATGGATTATTTGCTATGGTTTAAAAGCTTTGCACAAGGGCCTGTGTGAGAGGCAACATAACAAAGTGGAAAGAAGCCGGAGCCAATAGATCAGATTTTGACTCCTGGCTCCTGCCTTAACTGATGTAGGACCTCGGGGAAATTAATTACATAAACTGTCCAAACTTTCCTTTCCTCATCTGTAACACAGAGATACCATGGGTCTCTTGTAGGGTTGAAATAAAGGATAAATGATAAACTATAAAAGAAGACATCGGGATCATATTAGATTTTAATTAATTTAACCCTTCTTCCAAGCTACTGCACCAAGTAGCAGCATTTCTTTGAAGATGTGTTATTTGTCTTTTAAAGCCAGTGGATGCTCATCTGTAAAATTATAAGATGGAACTAGAAAATCCATAAGATCTCTTTGGCTTTAACATCACTTTATCGAGGTTGCAGTTCTTGAAGGAATGAAATGAATATTCAGAATTAAAGTTAGAGTTGAAATATTAGGCTACACATTCTTAGCTGTTTTAAAAATGTCAAAAAAACATAGAAAAAACTTTTTAAAATTTGATAGTAAAAACAGAGAGAGAGAAAGAGAGAGAGAGAGAAAGAAAGGACATTTCCCATAGCACATCACACATCACACATCACATTGGATTCCACCCACCATGGGAAAACACTTGTAACAGTTTGGAGGTAATCATTAATTTTTTTACCATATATCTTTCCCTCACATACACACACACACACACATGCAAGCATACGTGGTTTTTAAAAGCACAAATCAGATTATTTTATACATATCATTTTGAAGACTGCACCCCCATGCCCTCCTTTTTCTGTTATGTCTTTTTAAACATATAGGTTTCATTCCCAAGATCACCTCCTGATCCAAGAAACTATTGGAGCTATAGACATGGCATCCTTGTTCTAAACAAGAATAAGGAAGAAAGAGGTGGGTAGAATGTAAAGACAAGCTCATGGGCTGAGCCAGTCCCCTTGAATGAGTTTTATGGGAACCCACCAACTTTTGTATATACAGCTTTGGCTTCTCCTCTTTGCAAGGAAGTCTTTCTCTATCTGGGTGCATTTCTACTTCAAGTAAAATTAGAGTTTAATCAGTATGGAAAAGGGATATAATGGATATTGGGTAGCTTAAGTAATAATTATGACTGGAAATGCATTAACCAGTCTCTATATATCTTTCTCACCTGTTGCAGGATTGCAGAGTATCTCATAGAATGGATTTATCACATATTATATAACCTTTAGACTATTACGGATAATTAGACTGTTTCCAGTCTTTTAACATTGCAAATAATATTAACTATTGTCATCCTCACACAAATATTGTTATGCATGTGTCTTGGTCAATTTTGTAGGTTAGAAACATAGAGTTGGAATTTCAAGGTTAAAAGATATGCAAATTAACAAACCAAAACCAAATTCACAAAAATAATGATATACGAGGTCTGTCCAAATAAAGTCCAGCCATTGTTAACATAACAACAAAAGTTTTCATGACATTGATGTAACCTGGCAGCCAAGGAGAGTGGACTGGAATGTGCATGTGTGAAAAAATGATAACTTCACTGTACTAGTCAGTGGGTGCAGTAGACGCCATTGAGTGAGCATGTGTACTGTGTGGCCGTCACATTAAAAAATGACTGAGCAAGTAGAGCAATGAATCTGTGTCAAATCTTGCGTTAAGCTTGAAAATTCCTCCGTGAAAACTATTCAGATGATTCAGAAGGTCATAGCAATGGGCAACTGCTGACTGGCAGCTTCATCATGACAACAGCCCTGCTCATGCATCACACCTTGTGCAGAGTTTTTTGGTGAAACATCAAATCACCAGAATACCTCACCCGCTCTACAGCCCAGATTTGGCACCCCGTGGCTTCTAGCTTTTTCCCAAATTAAAATCACCCTTGAAATGGAAGAGATTTCAGACCATTGATGAGATTCAGGAAAATATAACTGGGCAGCTAATGGTGATTGGGAGAACCATGTGAAGTCCCAAGGAACCTACTCTGAAGGGGACTGAGGTGTCATTGTCCTATGTACAATGTTGCATCTTGTATCTTATTCAGTGTAAATGTCTCTTGTTTTTCATATTTCATGACTAGATACCTTCTGGACAGACCACATAAATGGTTAATGAATTTGGGTACAATGTGTACAAGTCTTCTTTATTCCATTCTTGCAACTTTTCTGTACAATTGCTATTATATCACAATAAAAAGTTACTAAAAACAAGCAAGCGAAAATTGTCCGAGCGCTGCATGTAAGGACTCACCAGAGTTACTGATTGTCTTGGAAAAGCTGTTCTTCCTCGCCACCTCGATTCATCTTCCTGGCATCAGTAACCAGCTGGTACACGATAAAACCGGAGGCTAGGCTCTGGTTTCAAAGGCGGAGGGAGGCGGGTATAACCACTCAGGCAGACATCAGGCAAACACAGAAAATCTTCTTGGGGTAACAAGGTTAATGCTCTCTGACACTCTCCTCTTTGTCTGACCTCATAAATCTTTCCCTCCCTTAAAAGATAGGTTCTGTGATAAAATGAGAATCATCTGAAATGAGAAAATGTAGTCTTTCTTCCTGCAAATTGTATTTTTGCTTTATAGATCCCTGGATATCAGAATAAATTCCCAATCTTCCCATTTAGTCTTCTTATTTGAAAGCCAAGAGGCTGAGAGTCAGGGCTGATGGCTTTGTAAGAAGCATGGCCTCCAGCAACAGCTTCTTCAGAGACAAAAGTGCTGATAAAGGACTTGTCATAGACACATTGCAAACTCTCTGCAGCAACAGCTAGAAGATGGAGGACAGTCAAGATGTGCTGTGTGTGTCTACCACAGAGCCTCAGGGATGGTTACATGTGAAGAACGGTCTCACAAAAGGGCTTTATACACATAGGAGGAAAAAAGGGGAGGGCGGTCCCTGGGTGCTGGGTGGCCTTACTTGGGCAGCTGCCCCATATCAAGCCCCTGGAAAGGGGCTGCAGTCACAGCCATGCCCTCCTTAGGAGCCTAGCATGAAGGAGGAGTAAATGGACTATGGGAATAACAGAAATGGAATAAATGGACTAGAGCTACAGTTTCCGAATGAACCAAGTGCTGTCCTCTTTGAAGGGTGGTTTGCTCTCCTTTCCTCCTGTCACATCCTGACCCGGAGACCTGAGCTGGAGACAACAGGAACCAAAGAAGGGCACAGGCAGAACACTGTGTAGGAGACTGCTTTTCAGAGGAACTCAAGCTCCAAGAGAAAGTTTTATGAAAAAAAAAAAATTCTTGGAAGCCAGACTAAATGCTGATGTCCTGTTGAGAATTTTATCATGATCCTTTAAGAAGGCTATCCATTGGCCATGCAGAGCTGTCTTTTTTCATGGTGAAAGCCGTCTGGTAAATAGGACTTGAGATGAACAAAAAGATTTGTTGAGTGCGTATCACTTGCAGAAATAGCGAAACAAAACGCAAAAGCAAGCACTTAGAAGCTTTTCTTTTTACAGGAGTTTTGGAAGCTGGTTGCTCTAGGGGGTGAGTGGATATATGCTTTGTTTGCATCAATGTATCCACAGTTCACTTGGAATGTCCTCTCAGTTTTGGCCTTATGAATGAGTGACCAATATATAAAACTGGATAACAGAGCAAAGTCCTTCCGAGGATGTAAGTTCTACAGTGGTGGTATCTCATATGCCTTCTTCACTGCTGTGTGTCCAAGCGATCAGCACTGAAACAGCTGGCACAGCTCAGTACATACAAGGATATGTGGTAACTATGCTCTGAGGATCCCTCTGAAACTCTCTAGACCTAAAGTTAGAGACCCGGTCTTCCTCACTGCCCTCCAGAGGGGCAGAACTCGGCAGACCAACAGCTTTCAAGAACACTCTTTCCAAATCCTCCCTCAGTCTCTAGCGTTCCAACTCTTTTTTTCCTCCTTACTATAGATGAAATCTTTAAGACTCGGCTCATCTGGATCTTAGAAATTTTAACACATGTATCATTCTTGAACTGCACTTAGTTCCAGGAGTGGACCTAGAAGTTCCTAAAGCCCTTATACTAGGAGTAGAGCTGCCAGAGACAGAGAAAAATGGGAGTCAAAACCAGGTGTCACAGCAGACCTGCACAATGAAGCAGGGTCCAATGAGCAAAACACGTTCTGACGGAGCCAAAAAAATAGATCACAAACATGTCAGCTGCAGACTTCAGCAGCCGTGGGAGGATGGGCCCGGACCAGAAACCCTCTCACACAAGCACCTCTGCAGAGCTCACGCCTAGGCAAGACCCCTGCAGCCCCTCTGCAGTAGAAAGAAAGTATCAGTGAATGCTGGAGCTCAGCATCTTGTCTCTTTCTTCCCTGCAACCATACGTCTCCCTAGAAATCCATCTTGCAGAAGAGAATTAGGGTGGGAGGATTTGACAATGTTTACAGGAAATATGCTATGTTACCCAAAAGAGAATATTAAACTGGAAGACACTGAGATAGGTTAGATAGCAGAGTTTATGTTTTATTCTTGTATTCAGTGTATCCACTAGTTGTTTCTGTTCCCCAGATGCTCACGGTGGGTGGAAGATGGAGATTCCGAGAGGATTTCCATTGGTTAAAGAAATAAGAGCTAACTTTTCTCAAGAGTATTCACTAGTGGAGCCTGCAGGCTTATTTGCAACTCTGGCTCACATAGAGTATGTCACTAAATTCTTACCCAAAACCTGTTAGTTGAGTGTTTTACAAGTGAGGCTATTGAAATGGAGAGAGATTATGTGATTTTTCTATGGCCGCTCAGCAAGCCAAATGGCTAAACCTATACCGAAACAGAAATTAGTAGACACTTAATTCTGACAGTATTTTGTGAACTGTTATGTGAAGGGTTGCAATAGTAGGGAATCATCAACTCAGGGCTTGGGGTGCTTTCAGGGTTAGCGCGGAGGGAGCAGAGGCAACCAGAAACGGCCTGTTGTGCTTGGAATGCGCTGAGTTTTCGCTCCGCTGCTGGTGCAACGGCAGCACTGTAGGGCTGTGGATTCCTTCTGGGCTGGTATGAGAGCAGAAATGCGTGGGAACGCCGAGCAGGTGGGCGGGGCTCCCACCCTGGGTGCATGTGGAGCAGATGGTCCTACTGAGGCTGAAATGCCTGCTGGAGAGATGTTCAATAGGTTAACTGTGCACGTTCTCCTGAGGAGTCAGCCCGTAACTGCTGACACCAATATGTTTGCTGTTGCTGCCTCAGGGGCACGGTGTGTGAGTCAGATGATGGAAATGAGCAGAAAGTTTGGCCTTGTTTCCTGAAATCTTAGAAACTGAATAATGAGTTTTTGCACATGGTTTGTGATCGAAGTCACTTTGGGGGAAAAAAATTAAAAGCCAGTGTGAAAAACCTGTGACTAATATCTCTACACATTGTGAAGGTAACAGAATTGAACAGCTAATTATAATGTAACTGGCAATTAGCCTTTATGAAGGTGAATGAAATTAGTTTCACCTAATCTCGGCTTTCCCTCCCCAAGCCCATGTTTCTCATTCACAGCTTCAGAATGCCCCTCAGAAAGTCAATGATGTCCTTGAGCCTGAGGGTCATTGACTAGGTTTTTGGTGTTTCTTTTTTTTTTCTCATTTTAGGAATTATTTATAAATTAAGAAGGTTCACCCTTTGTCTATGAGGCAAACAGTTTCTCCCAGTTTATAATTTGTCTTTTGATTTTACTGACTGTAGTCTTCCATTAAAAATATTTTAATTTGAATTTCTGTAGTTGGATTTATCAATATTTTTCTTTCACTCTTTGAACTTTCTAGTCCCTTTAATTAGACCCCAGGAGGGCCCTATTTTAATTATGCAGGTTGCACACTATGTTTTAATCTGGCAAAACCTGATGCCTCTTATTGCTCTCCTCCCTGAGTTTTCCAAAATTTTCACAGAAGGTAAAAATACACGGAAACTTTAAAATACACTTAGCTCAAGAGAAAGTCAACTCCTAATATTTTATTGAGATCTCCTTATATTTACATATTGCCTTGCGGACACTTGACAGGTTTATGAAGTTAAATGGGTTTGTTCAAGAACAAGGATGTCTTTTCATATGTTCCAATATAATTTTGTTTTTTTGTTTTTTTTTTTGAGAGTGTTTTAAAGCTTTCCTTATTTGGATTTTCCAGATACTTGTTCAACTCATTTCTTCTTTTTTCTTTTTCCTTCTATTGTAAATAAGGTCTGCTTTTCCATGATATCTTCTAGTTGGTTATTGCTTGTCTATATGAAGGATATTAATTTTTATAAGCTAGCTTTATATCCTTCTAGCTGGCTGAATTCTTTACTATTTTTATTTGTTTTAGCATTGATTTTTCTCCTGCTTTTCCAGGACACTACATCATTATCTAGCAAAAAAATAATAGTGTTAGCATTTCTTTTTTCATTTCTGTACTTCCCATTGCCTATAGATTGTATGCGTGTTTTTATTTGTTTAGCTTCTCACGATGGCGCGCTCTGGAGGCCTGCTTCAGCCCTCGGCACTTGCCTGCTCCATTCAGCGACATTGCTTGCCGGGTTCCTGAGGGCATTTAAATTCATGACCCTGTCCACAGACAGCCACCCTGACAGGACCTAAGCAGCCCCTGCTGCCCCCAGGCAGGATTGGGTGGGTGAGCATGGGGAGGAGGGCAGTCAGCACCATAAACTGGAGTAGTCTTGGGGGAACTGACTATTCACTGTACCAGTTAGAGGTAGATACTCCAGAAAAATAGAGGGAAAAAACCCCAAAACCAAACTAGAGAGATTAGAAGCCAATGTCAAGCTCAATGTCAAGCTCAAAGGAGCAAGAACAAGGTAATAAATGAGACAGCCAGGAGTAAGAGCTCAGACGAGGTTGGGTCTAAAATGGGAGCAGACCAGAAATGTGCAGGATAATTTCATTATTCATAAGTAGGTGTCTGGGACTTATCTTTACAAGCCACTGGTTGCCTTATAGGGCTGATTAAAAGTCCCAAGATCAAAGCAAATAATGACCATCACAGCAAAATTGTGAGTATTGATTTGCAAATGGGTCCTAGAACTTTTTCTGTATGTTTTTTTTAGCTGAGAGGACCAGAGGCATAGTATTTGTGCTGTCGAGTGGCTCCATCTACAACTTTCTACACAAAAGAAATCTTTTACCTCTACGTTGCCCAATGAGCTATAGGCACCAGTGGCAGGTGGCTCTCGAGCAGTTCATATGTGGCTAGTGCAACTGAGGACACTGGATCTTTAACTGTATTTAATTTTAATTAATCTAAATTTAAATAGACAGTGTAGCTACCTTACTGAACAGTGCAGCTCTGAAACTTTATATTCTAAAAAGGGTACGAATGTACAACTACAGTTTTGTACTTGTAGCATGCATCAAACACTAAAATGACCACTCATTGGTAATAAAATATATTAATAATATAACAATAATTTGTAACAAAATATAACAACTTACATTTTATAAAGCTCTCCCAGTCAGCTTATGCTGCAATAACATTCTTCTATAAATTATGATAATCCACATTCTGTAGACAAAGAAATGAGTCCAGAAAAAATGATGCAATAACTTACCCAAAGTCATGAAAATTGTTAGTTTGAAATGTGTGGCTGGAACCAAGGTCTTTAATTCCAGGGTTAATCTTCATTTTGCTATACAAAGTTGCACTTTTCAGACATACTAATTAATCATTAAGAGTATGTCAGTTTTATAATGTTAAATATTTATACACTTGTCATATAACTTGGAAAGTCCACCCCTAGATATTTACCCAAGAGGAATTAAACCATATATTCCCACAAAAATCTTGCAGAAATGTTTATAGAGGCTTTCTTTGCAATTGCCACAAACTGGAACAAACCAAAAACCCTTCATCTACTTAAAGGAAAAATAAATTATTGTACATCCCCACAATGAAATATTACTCAGGAAGAAAAAGATCCATTGATACATCCAACCACAGGAAAAATATCAAATGTATCATGCTAAGTGAAAGAAGCAAGACTCAAAAAGTTTATGCACTCCACAATTCCACTTGTCTGATATTTTGGAAAAGCCAGAACTATGGGGAAATAAAGTAGATCAGTGATTGCCAGGGTCTTGGAGTAGGGAATGGCTGTAGGGTGATGTGGAAAAATGTGGAGGCTAATGGAAATAGTCTATATCTTTATTATGGGGATGGTTATGTGACTATACGCATTTGCCAAACTCAGAAATGTTCACTAAAGTGAGTGAATTTTACTGTATGGAAATATACTTCAATAAACCTGCTATGTATAAAGTATAACACCCCATCCTTGGCTGGTGGGAAAAGGGGAATAGAATTTGAATAGACATGGTCAAGACTCGGGCAACCAACCTGGGGCAATTGGCCAGCAATCCAAAATGCAATAACTAACGTGATGTGACCAGATTTCCAAGAAGGCAGACCAGGTGGGTTGTGAGGTCAGAATAGTGATGACACTCAGGTAGACTCTTCTTCATGGGGAATAGAAATGGCTATACCTCTTGGTGAAAATAAGACATGGCCAGTCTCATGAACCGCACAACAAGATCTGACCCCAGGGAGGCAACGTTATATGTCAAGGTACAGCCTGAACCATGAGACCAAGATGGTGCTTTTCTTGTAATGGAGCAAGCAGAGACCCATCCACATGGCACCTTGGCAAATGACCCAACAGTTAATGCTGGGAAGAACAGGTCTTAATTTACAATATTTCAACTTTGGGGGCACTGAGAGCATTTTAAATTAGAGCCCCATTTTTCCACGAGACCCGCACTTCCCTTGTTTCCCACCAAGCTATAAGCCAAAAACGTGAAAAGCTTCCCATCTCCTTACCTGAATTTAAGCCACTATGCAAACAGTCTTGCAGCTGCTCTCTCTTTCAGGATCTGGGGTACATTGTCATCAGTTTCCATGTCGTAGTTCAAGAAAACATGTGCCACGATATCCTGGATCATGGTCAAATTCAGGAAAGACATTAAGTCCCGAGTGTCCAGATAGAGTCTGGGTTTGCAAGGCGGTAAGCAGTGTCTTGTAAGGGAGAGGTTTCACAGTCAGTGAGAGCAGGCATGATCAGAGCAGAAGCACGTCTCCTTCCTCACTGCACCAGGCCACATGACCGGAGCCTGACTACAAACCACATAGTTGCTGGCTTACTTGCCCCCTCACATGGCTACTACATCATTCCTCCCTCATGGCTTTTCTCCTTCCTTCCAAGCCACATGGCCAAATCCCCTCATGACTGCTGGTCCTTAGTTTAAATCCTGACTGGGAGCCTCCAGTGTGACCTCATCTCCAACTCTTCCCACAATGAGCTACATTTGCCAGTTCTCCTATATTGTTTACATTTATTTGGCTGCCATTCCCAGTCAGCACAAGAGTGACTCTGATCCAGGGAAACCTGCCTCCCCTGTTTGGTATGCAGTATAAAAAGTCCCATCCACCTTACCCCGAGGTGGGAGCACAGCTATTAAATGAGCCTTTGTTATGAAAAGTGTGTTAAGCTGCAGGGTCTACTGCCTCCATCCCCCAAACCATGGGCCGTGGGGGTTTTCTCCCATTTTCCCAGGGTACTCCTTGCCCTGTGCCTTGTTTCACTCTCACTACACTTAGGACTCTCCAGACTTATTTCTGTTTTTGTTCTATGTCAAGCTTTCTTTCTCCATTGGTCTATGTGCATCAGCTTTTCCCTCTGCTTAGATCACACATGAATAAACCTTCACTGATCATGTTACCTAAATTAGCTCCTACTTACTTTCCTTTCACATCACTTAGTTTAATTTTTTCATAATACCTATTACAAGTATCTGAGATTATTTGGTTTTTTGTTCATGTCTGATGTATGGATGGATGGATGGATGGATGAATAGCTGCATTGATTTGCTATCCTCATTTACTGGCATTTAAGCTTCATGGAAAACGTGAGCCTATCTATCTCATTCAGCACTGCTTCCTCAGCCCATAGCTGACTGCCTGACACTAGCAGGTGATCTATGAATAATTATCAAAAGAATGAATGGATTATATAAAAAACATGCAATTGAGTTAGCTTGCTGCAGGTTATTATACCTGAAACTGGAAGGGCTGAGCAGGAAGACTGACAAGCTCAATAACTGTAATTCCAGGTGGTTTATAATCACAGATGGAGGAGGACATCTTTAGACAGGCATCTTTAGTCTGGCTTCCTATACTGAAAACCAAACATGATGGCAAAAGGCTGGCAGAGCATTTGATCCCAGTGTGCTCCTGTGTGTGACTGCTACCAAAAGCCAGTAATTAAGTTCCTTCTGTCTGTGCGCTCTGGCCAAAAAAATGCACGAGCAGGAGTTTATGGGAAAGAAAGAACTTAGAAACAAATTCTAATTAGTTTATTAGAATTGGCCAATCCGGAGGTGGGTGAAGTCATGCTCTAACAGACCCAACTCCCCAATGGCGTGTACATTACGAATGATCTGGGACAAAATCATAAGACACTGTGGGTTAGAGGTTGGGGGTCATGTGAGGAGCTGATTGTTCAAAGGGGAGATAAGTGTAATAAACCATTTCTTCAGGTCTCCGGGACAACTCAGAGGTTAGCTCTCGCATCCAGAACCGATTTCAAGAAGTAGTCAAGGGTGTCATCGAGCCTTAGGGCTCAGGACCTGAAACATAATTTAGATTAAGATGTTGTCTGTAGCCTGCCAGGGGCTTAAACCGTGTGAGGCTATTGTCTTCCGTTGCCTCAGGGGTCAACAACAATCAAGGTGAGAGACTCGGTTCGGCCAGGTCAGTAAAGGTAGCTGAAAGAGAAGGGGAAAAAACGATGGTTTTAAAACTATAGTTTAAATCAGATCACAATTACGAGGACCCTCAGTTACATAACTGGTACTTACCTCCCCAGCAGTTCACACACAGAAGTTGACCCCTCGGGAGCAGCAGTATCTCTGTGGATGTCCTTTGCAATGCGCGCTTTTCTTTCTGCTGGTGCTCATCTCGGTTGCTAAGACAGTTTCTATGGCAAAGACCCACTAGTTAAGTAAGGATTATATTCGGTAAACATTTGAACAGATGAACTTGACATAAGAGCAGCTGCTTTTCACCAAGCAGAAGGCCGGAGTGCCCTGGAATCAGATCAGCAACTTCAGCAGTGTTTTTGACCTTTGCTACGGATGCATTGACTGACTTTAAAGCTTTTCCCATTGACATTTGCGGTGAAACATCTCGGAAGTCTTTCCATAGTGTACATGCATTTAAGAATATCTCACTTTACTGGAAGGAATATAGAAGCTATTTTATAAAATAGAAGGTTGGCAGACATTTTGCAAGGAAAAGATGACGTAAAATCAGCTGGAGTCCTACTGTTGATTGCTCGAAAAGTGAGGTTTCTGTTAGATGTTCAGATAAAAAAGGGAACAGTGGAAGGGCTTGGTGTGGCTTCACGGTTTGCCCTGAAGGTCAAAGAGAGGTGCTTTCCCACCTTGCACAAGGACATTACAGAGTCTCCAACCGATTTCATGGACAGGTATGCTCAGCATACATTCTCTGGAACCCTAGACCTACTTTTTCTCTGTAAAATAAAAGTTGCAAACTTCACCTGCCAGTTCCATATATTACTTTCACTGATGCTATAGCATTTATACTCAGGCCAGAAAACCTTTTTCTGTACAGAAAGAAAAGTTAATCACAATGAATATTTGCAAATTTGCAACTTGATGACATTCATCGTAATATCCTTAACTGCAGCTTGTACATACTAAGATAGCTCTCACTTTCTCTTCAATTTTTTTTTTTAACAGTATTGAGACAGGAATTGCTTTCATTTTGTCTTACAGGGTTTTTTGTTTTTGTTTTTGTTTTTTCGTTTTAAACCTTCTAGTAATCTCTGGGACCTCCAGTCACCCCCATTTACCTTTATTCTAAAGAGTCATACTTTAACCCCAGCTGTATGGGGACAGAAAGAACAATTGCCTAAGTTCAGAGTTCTCCAGCTCATGGCAAGAATCATCTGTGACCTCCTCTCCTTTATTCATTTCCTATCAAATATTTTTTGATTACCTACTCTGTGCAGAACAACTGAGGTATGTGTTACAGCAGACAAGGACATCAAAGATGGTGTGCGGTGAACACATGCTTCATTGCTCAATACACTTTATAATTTTTTCAGAAGTATTCCTAGGTTCACTGTGGCCTTCTCTAGTTTTATTTATATTATGAGACAATCATGTGAACGGCTGTGTGTGCATGAATGTGTCAAGTGGTATTTTGAGCAGAGCATCCATGAAAGTTGAGAACATCACTTACAGTAGTCACGCTTTTGACTTTTTTCTAACTCTTGAGTTAAAATGAATTACAGACTTTCCATACTACAAAATGCAATATAGTTGTTGGGAATGAAAATGCAAATATATATCTAATGACATGAACAGTGCATGCATTATTGTTGAGTGAGGGGAGATAAATTGCAAAATGTATTTTAAGATGAATTCCTTTGTAAAAGCAATCTGTAAATAGATGTATGTACATTTACATTTTTATATGTAAACATTCTTGTTCATTAAAAAGAAGTCTAAAATATTACAGGTAAAATGTTAGTCCCTGATGGGCAGCATCACAGAAAACTAAGACTTTTCTTGACATTTTCCCCTAAGAAATTTGTTTTTGGTATATTTTATTCATCATGCTATTACAGTCGTCCCATTTTTATCACCCCTTTATCCCCTCTGCCCTGCACCCCATCCCACCATCCTCCCCACCCCCCTCTTAGTTCATGTCTATGGTTCGTACATATCAGTTCTTTGGCTTCTCAATTTCCTATACCATTCTTTACCTCCCCCTGACTATTTGTTTTGCTTTGTTTTGTTTTGTCAACATTTTCCTGCCACCATTTTCCACAGTCCCACTCACCCCCACCTTCCACCCTCAATCCTTCCCCCATTTAGCTTTGTGGATGGGTCTCTTATACATGTTCCTTGATGACCCTTCCCCTTCTTTTCCCATGTTATCTCCCTCCCTCCTCCCCTCTGGTTACTGTCACTTTGTTTTTTATTTCAGTGTTGTTTGCTTGTTTATTTTGTTGATTAGGTTCCACTCACAGGTGAACTCATATGGTACTTGTCTTTCACTGAAAGGCTTATTTCACTTAGCATAAAATTCTCCTGTTCCAACCATGCTGTCACAAAAGATAGGAGTTCCTTCTTTCTTTCTGCTGCATAGTATTCCATTGTGTAAATGTACCACAGTTTTTTGATCCACTCATTTACTGATGGGCACCTAGGTTGCTTCCAATTCTTGGCTATTGTAAACTGTGCTGTTATGAACTTGGAGGTGCATAGGTTCTTTTGAATTGGTGTTTCAGGATTCTTAGGGTATAATCCTAGCAGTGGAATTGCTGGGTTAAAAGGCAGTTCCATTTTTAGTTTTTTGAGGAAATTCCAAACTGTTTTCCTCAGTGGCTATACCAGTCTGCATTCCCACCAATGGTGTGCTAGGGTTCCCTTTTCTCTGCATCCTTGCCAGCACTTGTTTTTTGTTGATTTGTTTATGATGGCTGTTCTGACTGGTGTGAAGTCGTATCTCATTGTGGTTTTAATTTCTCTCTGATGGCTAGTGATGCTGAGCATCCTTTCATGTGTCTCTGGGCTCTCTGGATGTCCTCCTTAAAGAAGTGTCTACTCAGGTCCTTTGCCCATTTCTTAATTGGATTGTTTGTCTTCCTGGAGTGGAGTTATGTGAATTCTTTATATATTTTGGAGATTGAACCCTTGTCTGAGGTATCATTGGCAAATGTATTTTCCCATACAGGTGGTTTCCTTTTGATTTTGCTAATGTTTTCTTTTGCTGTGCAGAAGCTTCTTATTTTGATGAAGTTCCATTTGTTTATGCTTTCCTCTATGTCCCTTGCTCTAGGGGACATATCAGTGAAAATATTGCTGCATGGAATATTTGAGATTTTCCTGCCTATGTTCTCCTCTAGGATTTTATGATGTCATGACTTATATTTAAACCTTTTGTCCATCTTGAGTTTATTTTTGTGTGTGGTGTAAGTTGGTGGTCGAATTTCATTTTTTTGCATGTAGCTATCCAGATCTCCCAACACCATTTGTTGAAGAGCTGTTTTTATTCCTTTTTATACTTTACCCCCTTTGTTGAATATTAATTCACCATGGAGACATGACTTTATCTCTGGGCTCTCTATTCTGTTCCATTGATCTATGTGTCAGTTCTTATGCCAGTACCAGATTGTTTTGATTACAGTGGCCTTGTAATATAGTTTGATATCAGGTATTGTGATCCCTCCTACTTTGTTCTTCTTTCTCAAAATTGCTGCAGTTAATCAGGGTCATTTATGGCTCCATACAAATTTTTGAAATGTTTGTTCTATATCTGTGAAATATGTCATTGGTATTTTAATAAGAATTGCATTGACTCTATCAGTTGCTTAGGGTAGTGTGCACATTTTCATGCTCTTAATTCTTCCAGTCCATGAACATGGTATAGACTTCCATTTATTTGTCTTCCTTAATTTCTTTCTTCAGTGTTGTGTAGTTTTCTGAGTACAAGTCTTTTGCCTTCTTGGTTAGGTTTATTCCTAGGTGCTTTATTTTTCTTGTTGCTATAGTAAAAGGGATTTTTTTCTGATTTCTGACTCTGATATTTCATTGTTGGTGTACGAAAATGCCTTCAATTTCTGAATATTGACTGTATCCCACTGCTTTTCCAAATTCACTTATTAGGTCAAGTAGTTTTTTGGTTGAGTCTATAGGGTTTTCTGTGTACACTATCATGTCATCTGCAAACAATGACAGTTTTACTTCCTCCTTTCCAATTTGGGCACCTTCTATTTCTTTTTCTTGTCTGATGGCTGTGACTAGGACTTCCAATACCATGTTGAATAGAAGTGGTGAAAGCAAACATCCTTGTCTTGTGCTCCATCTTAGTGGGAAAGCTTTTAGTTTTTCCCCATTAAGTATGATGTTGCTACTGTAGGTTTTTCATGTATGGCCTTTATTACATTGAGTTATGCCCCCTTTACTCCCACTTTGCTGAGTATTTTTATCATAAATGGGTGCTGTACCTTATCAAATACTTTTTCCACATCTATTGATATGATCATGTGATTTTTGTCTCTCCTTTTGTTTATGTGGTGTATTACATTTACTGATTATATTATACCATCTTTGCACCACTAGGATGAATCCCACTTTATCATGGTGTATGATCTTTTTAATGTATTGCTGGATGTGGTTTGTCAATATTTTTTTGAGGATTTTAGCATCTATGTTCATCAGTGATATTGGCCTGTAGTTTTCTTTCTTTGTTGTCTCTTTATCTGGTTTTGGGATTAAGATGATGCTGGCCTCATAAAAAGAATTTGGGAATCTTCCCTCTTCTTGGATTTTTTGGAATAGTCTGAGAAGGACTGGGGTTAGCTCTTCCTTAAATATTTGGTAAAATTCTCCTGTGAAACTGCCTGTTCCAGGGCCTTTGTGTGCTGGGAGTTTTTTGATTTCTACTTCAATTTCACCAGCTGTTATCAGTCTGTTCAGGCTTTCTGCTTCTTCTTTATTTGGTTTTGGAAGATTATATTTTCCTAGAAATTTGTCCATTTCCCCCAGGTTTTCAAATTTCTTGGCATATAGTTGTTAATAATAATTTCTTACAATCCTTTGCATTTCTGTGGTATCAGTTGTAATTTCTCCTCCTTCATTTCTGATTTTATTTATTTGTGTCCTCTTCTTTTTTTTCTTGTTGAGTCTGCTTAAAGGCTTGTCCATTTTGTTTATCTTTTCAAAGTACCGGCTCCTGGGTTTATCGATCCTTTGAATTGTTCTTTTAGTCTCTATGTCATTCAGCTGTGCTCTGATCTTGATTATTTCCTTCCTTCTACTTGCTCTGGGTTTTGTTTGTTGTTATTTCACCTGTTCTTGCAGGGTTAGGTCATTTATTTGAAATGTTTCTATCTTTTTTTGGTAAGCCTGTATTGCTATGAACTCTCCTCTCAGGATGACTTCACTGTGTCCCCTAGGTTTTGGGCTGTTGTATGTTCATTTTCATTTGTTTCCAGAAACTTTTTGATTTCTTCTTTCATCTCATCATTGACCCATTCATTGTTTAATAGGATGCTATTCAGCCTCCATGAGCTTGAATGTTTTTGAGTTTTTTCCTTGAGGTTGGTTTCTAGTTTAAAGCCCTTGTGGTCTGCGAAAATGCTTGATATGATTTCGATATTCAGCAATTTTTTGAGGCTTGTTTTGTGTCCTATCATGTGATCTATCTTTGAAAATTGTCCATGTGCATTTGAAAAGAATATGTATTTTGCTTCTTAGGGGTGAAAGGTTCTATATATATTACTTAAGTCCATTTGATCTAATGCGTGGTTCAGTTCCACAATATCCTTGTCGATATTTTGTTTGGGAGATCTATCTATTGTTGACAGTGGGGTGTTCAAATCCCCTACTATAAGTGTGGTGTTATCTACATCTTTCTTGAAGCCCTCCAGGATTTTCCTTATATATGTGGGTGCTCCTACATTGGGTGCATATAAGTTTACAATGTTTATTTCTTGATGGATTCTTCCTTTGAGTAGTATGAAGTGTCTTTCTGTATCTCTTTTTATGGCCTTTGTTTTGAAGTCTATTTTGTCTGATAAAAGTATTGCTACCCTGTTTTTTTTTAACCTGTCCATTAACTTGGAATATTTTTTTCCAACCTTTTACTTTCAGTCCGTGTAGGTCTTTTGTTCTGAGCTCGGTCTCTTGTAGGCAGCATATGGGTGGATCATGTTTTCTTATCCATTCTGCTACTCTATGTCTTTTAATTGGAGCACCATTTACATTTATGTAATCCATTTACATAATCCACTTACATTTATGGTTATTATTGATAGGTACTTATTCATTTTTTCCATTTGTACTTGTGTTCCTCTCTCTCTCACTCTTTTTCTTCATCTTCTTAAAGCATTCCCTATAGCATATCTTGCAATGCAGGTTTGGTAGAGGTGTATTCTTTTAGCCTTTTTTTTGTCTGAGAAACTCCTTATTTTGCCTTCCATTTTAATTGAGAGACTTGCTGGTGAGTAGTCTTGGTTGCAAGCCTTTGCTTGTCATTACTTGGAATATTTCTTGCCATTCCCTTTTGGCTTGTAGTGTTTTTGTGGAGAAGTCAGCTGCTAGCCCTATCAGGGCTTCCTTCTATGTTGCTTCCTGTTTCTCCCTGGCTGTCTTTAAGATTCTCTCTTTGCCCTTGATATCTGCCATTTTAATTATGATATGTCTTGAGGTGGGTCTCTTTGGGTTCCTCTTGAATGGTACCCTCTGTGCTTCCTGTACTTGTGTGACTTTTTCTCTCCTCAAGTTAGGGAAGTTTTCCATTATTACTTTTTCCAACAGGTTTTCTATCCTTTGCTCCTCTTTTTCTCCTTCTGGTATTCTTATTATATGGATATTATTAATTTTCATGTTTTCTGTATTTCCCTTAACCCCTCTTCATTCTTTTTGAGACTTCTTTCATTTTCTTGCTTTTTCTGGGAGCTTTTTCCTAGCATGTCCTCCAGCTTGCTGATTTGATCCTCTGCTTCATCTAGCCTGATTTTGATTCCTTCTACTGTGTTCTTCAATTCAGAAATTGTGTTCTTCATTTCTTCTTGGTTCTTGTTGATAGTTTCTATGTCCCTTTTCATACTGATATAGTTTGCAGTAAGTTCCTTGTAGTTTCCCTTTAGATTTTTGTAATTCTCACTGAGCTCACTGAGTTCATTGAGCTTCCTTATAACCATTGTTTTGATTGAATATCTGATAGTTCACTTGCCTCTGTTTCATTTAGTGGTCTTTCTGAGGATTCCTCCTTTCCTTCTGATTGGGGGTTGTTTCTTTGTCTTCCCATTATTTGGCTGCCAGAGCCAAACCATAAAGCCCAGGAAACAAACTCAGGACCACAAAAATAACTACCCCTTGCCATCCCACTATCAACAGCAAATGAACCAGTATTAATAAGGCTGTAAAGAGATTAAGACTATAGCAAGAAAGGAGAGAAATAAACTAAAGTATAAAATCTAGTGACTTAATATACACAAACTTGACGGACAAGAAATGAATCTTAAAAAACTATATAATAAAGAAAATATCACAAATCATGGAGAAGACCACAGTGGATTTCATCTCAGTAGCCTCTAGTATTAACCTTTGTTTTTTCTTTCAGGATCCCCCTGTGGTGATGTCAGATGTTGACCTCGTCTGACCTTAAGCAGCCTGTTTGGGACCTCCAGGGATCTACTGTCTGTGGCAGTCTCCTTCCATCGTTAAACTTGTCACTCTGCACTCAGCAGTCAGGTTTAAGCACCACAGGGCCAGGGCAAAGTCACTCCTAGGGTTGGGGCTATTGTTTCCTCTCAGGCTGTTGCTGCTCAGGGGCGTGGTCTGCCTGAGCGGGAGGGGTCTGCCTGAGCGGGATGGCTGCTGCCTTATGGGGGATGACTCAGCACCGGGGTCCCTGCGGCTACTCTCTCGGTTCTCTTCCCAAAGCCTCCATCCCCAGTCTCTCCTCAGGCGTCTCTAGCCCACTCTGCCCCCTCCTTTGCCGGAGTCTAGGGTAAGTGGCTGCAGATGAAAGTTTATGCGTTGGCCCTTTAAACGGCTCTTTGTGTCAACAGCTGCCCATCTCTGGCAGAGGGCAATCCTGCCGCTTTTCACAGCTGGCTGTTATCTGCATACTTTTTGGGCTCTGGCGCTATAGGCTGGGGATCCCCGCTCACGGTTTGGACCCCACTTGTCTCAGGGGGATCCAACAGGCTGCTCAAATATCCCTCTGGCACTGTCACCTGAAGGTGCTCAGCCAGCCTGCTGGGGTCTCTGCTGTGCTCCTCACCAGCCAGGTTGTGCTGAACTGATTTTTCTACCTGTCCAAGGTTATAAGGCTTCTCTCTCGCTATTGTTCAGTTCTTTGTTCTGGGTGATTTCTCCACAATTTAGTTGTAATTCCAGATCGGTCCTGGGAGGAAGTCAGTGAGACTTCCATTCACTCCTCCACCATCTTGCCCTCTCTATACCCCCAAGAAATTCTTATAAAGAACTTTGTTCTTGTGTCATGGAGGCATTAGCAGGAAATTGGGTTAACGATGTGGGGACATCTGGGGGTTTGAGAGGGATTCCATGTCGTCACGAACCTTCTCATTACGCACTTCATTCCTCCTCAGGGCCTTCTTCTCTGGAGTGACTCAGGAGACTGGCATTTCAAAACTCGGCTCTCTTTAATGAAATAATGCTATATCCAGTCTTTTTCCAGTAATTACCTTTCCTCTCAAAATTGGCTTTTTAAATTAAGAGTATATCCATAATTCTTTCATACTGAAACCTACACAGAAAAAAAAAAAACAGTGGCACGTGAACTGAATAAGACAGGAAACACTGCTGTAGCCCTTCTTGTGAAATTTTGTAGAGATTGTGTCTGCTGTCTTACCTTGCTCCCGGCTGGGTTTGCTGTCCCAGTAAACACCGCCATTATTTTAGTTTTCTGCAGTGTCCCCAGGTTGCCAAAGGGCATTGAAAGCTGGGAAGAACTCACCAGCTACAACAATGGTGCTAACAAGAGCAAGGTTTATTTTCCCCCAAGACACTATTGCTGGGCTTGCATCCATTCGCTCTTTTCAATGAGCCATGTACTCTAAATGTCACCTGGCTGCCATTCCACATGGCTGTTCTGACTGTCCAGGGCCTCCAGGAACAGGCAGCAGATGGATGGCTGGCTGAAACCTCCCTCATTATTTTTCGCTGTAAATTTATTTCATGAGGAATCTCTCGTGCCCGGGATGCGGAGTGCTTTTGAGTACGTGCTCTGAAATAAAATCGCAGACAATGTGCGAGCTAATTTCCTGATACTCTCTTTTCACCCCAACCCTTGTTATCCCCACAATGTGACCTCAGAGCTCATTGTTTATTTAATGAACAAAGCTCAGTTTAAATGACACTAAATGGGGAAGAATGAGAAGTAAAGGATGTTTACATGTTTAAACAAAGAAAAGGGGTGTGTGTGTGTGTCTGTCTGTGCACGGTGTGTCAGGAAAGATACTCTTGAGAAATTAGTACTGAAAAGAATATACTTTTATCTTGTAAGAGATTGCCTACATTGTCTTTTTCCTTGAAAAGTGAAAGAAAATTATTCCCTTTTTCCATAAAGTGCTTCTAAGACTCTTGCAGAATTTTTAGAAATATAAGTATACAAATTAAAATCACCTTCTCCAGAGCAATTACTATTTAAGTTAATTTTGTTCATACCAAATCCTTTTTCTGTGAACTGACTGTATCCTTCTTTGCGGTGGCTTAGGAAGGACTCTGCATTCAGAACATTCACCTTAAAGAAGGCTCTGGGCTGGCCCCTCTGTTATTGTTGTCATGATCTCCTCACCTGTCCCCATCACTCTGCCAGGAGGGGTTCTGGGTAAGAGTGGCAGCATTTAATTTTTTTTTATTTTTTAATTACAGTTGACATCCAGTATTATATTAGTTTCAGGTATAGAACAAAGTGATTAAATATTTATATAACTTACAAAATGATCACCCCAAAAAGCCTAGTGCCCATCTGACACCACACATAGTCATTATTGCCTGTATTTCCTGTGTAGAGTGGCAGCTTCTACTGAGTCATGGAAATTGGGAGAAGAGTGTTGACCTTCACAAGCCTAGAAGTTGAAACCTGGGGCTGTCAAGACCGTAGCTGCGTCTGCTCTCTCCTTTCTCCATGGCTGTGCCATCTCTTTCACAAGGTGGACCCGAAGCTGGATAAGCAGAGTGTGATACATCCATACAATAGATAACTATTCGGACATTTAAAGGAATGAAATACTGGTATATACTACAACGTGGATGAACCAACATTATGCCAAGTTAAAGAAGGCAGACACAAAAGACCACATATATATGACTCCATATACATGAAAGGTCTAGAAAAGACAAATCTTTAGAGACAGAAAATAAATTAGCCTCACCAGGGGCTGCAGTGGGAAGGGGGAATGACCACGTAGGGGCACAAGGGATCTTTCAGGGGTTATGAAAATGTTCTAAGATTGGGTGATAATGAGGGTTGCACAAGTCTATAGGTTTACTAAAAATCATTGAATTGTACATTGAAAATTAATGAATTTTAGAGTGTATAAATTATACCCCCAATAAAAATGTTTTAAGAAATAAATCTGTAACCAGGCAGAAACTCCATTTCTTTCTCCTTTTGGCCTGTCCACTCCTTTCCTTAATCATTAAGCCCTTAAGATAGCAGCTCTAGTCAGCATCACTCTCTTTTAAGAACGAAGCCTCTGGTCTGTTGACCACAGAAAAGAACATCCAAGTCAAGCTAAAGAGAACATCTTGACCCATGAAAGCAGATGACCCTACAGACTACACTCTCACAAAACCCGACAGAACAGTGCCACGGCTGACGTGAGGACCTGACACAGGATTCTTCCCACCCTGGCCCCGATCACTCGGTAGAGCCCATTACCCCCAACTCCCTTACAAGGATGAATGATTTTCCCCTACATAACCACCCCCTGGAAGCCATCCAGGAGCCAGACCTTAGAGGATTAGCTCACCTGTGACTCTGGGTGTGGCACCATTTCCTTAAAAATAGACCTTTACTTTCTTGGCTGCAGACGCCTGTTTGAGTTTGATTGGGCTTTGGCGTGTGCCAGCAAATGGACCTTATTTATTCCAGTGACAAATTTCAAATGGAAACAGAGGAGCCCTGAAGGCAGTTCCCGTTGGGGAAAATTGCACAAGTGGGTGCTTGGGTGGTCCATCTCGACCAGTTTCGCTCTGGCTAGGGGGTCAAACCTCAGATTTCGCTGCTTCTTCCGGAGTGATGTTTGTTTTTCATATCAGGCGTTACCAGAAAGAATATCAAGGTAGGGTGTCCCAAGGTGCTAAGTACTCAAGATACAAAAATAAATTTAATATCTTTGATTTGTTTTGTGTTCTTAAGGAGGTCTGTCCTTTGGGAGCGTCAGATAAGTAAACAATCTGTGAAGAATACAGCAGTAAGGAGAAGCCGTTCTGCCTGAGGGAGCTCTGAAAGGCTTCGTGGAAGCAGCTGCATTTGAGCTGAGTGTCAGTGAGTGAGGAGTACACGGCCGAGGGAAGAAAGTAGAGTAGATGGGTGGTTTTGTTTTGCTGCAGGCTGGCCTCCCACTTCTCTCACTCCCTCTCCTCCTACTGCCTCCCTGCCTCCTATCAAGGTTGGGTTATAATTCAAGGTTGATAATCAGGGAGAGTCATGCCTCTGGCACAGCTTTTGATTCAGGGGTAGGTATAGGGCTCAAGCGGTGCTAATCAGGATTCTTACTGAAAAGTAATGCAGTCGGTTCTCTTTTTTAACACTGGGAGTTATAATAATCGTGTTGTTTTGTGGGCTGCAGCGGACATATTTCCTCTGCATTAGGAAAGCCTGTCTTTGGAATGATGCTTACTGATAGGGAGACCCAGAGCAGAGGTCTATCACAGTGCAACAGAAAGGCAAGGGCTGGCTGATGTCATCTTCAGACCCCTGCATGGCCACATCTTAAGCAATAAACACTCCCCCAAACATACCTGTTTCAAAAACCTTATTTACTTCGGGTTGAGTTTGTATTCCCTATAATCTGGATGTTTTTACTCATATGGAGAACTTATAATTGGGAAGAACGTCCTATACATGAGCCTGAGGGCACGAATGGTCCTACGCTTCTTAGGAAACAGTGATGCACAGGTGACAAGAGGCTAGCCGCATGGCAATTGCTTCAACTAAAATTGTGGTTGTGAGGGGCTCTGATATGCCCCATCCCTCTTACTCTGTTTAACCATTCTCGAACCTTCTACTGCAAGCTCCCTTGCAGTCCCGAGTCACTGAGGAGGGGAAGGGCCTTGTTGCTATGGAAAGACACAAGCTCACCTCCTGCCTAAGACGTGGCTCTTCACAGTGATGGTGGCAGCATCGGTGGCAGAAATCAGACTATGTTCGCCGAGTGATATTTAAATGCATATGTTCCTTTCCTTCTGTAAGCAGGACCCAGGAGGGAACTGCCAGGATTTGTTTTCTCCACAAGCAAATTGAAAGAAATGAAATAATGTCCTTCCTGCCTGGGTTTGGAGGGGCTCATGTCAGGAGCTGGAAAAACTCAAAGAGTTCTCAAATTTCAAGCCAGATCATATGGAACCTAGGGACCCCCAGAACAAGAGAGTGATAACATAGCTCTTCAGGTCACCTGAAGGTGGGACAATCACTCCTTGCACAATCTGAGGCTCAGAGTTCTGGATTTTTCCTGAGAGGGATTTCCGGAAGTGTTTTGAATCCTGGGTAGAGATATATAGTTCTTAACCTGGATTCTTCCATGTGACGTTCTCCTTTCTTGGTTAAACTGGTGGTGACAGCTTTCTTATTGATAAATAAAGTATCGACTAAGGAATGGGTCAGCTTCTTCTGTAAAGGCAGATTCCAGGGACTGCGCTGGGACTGACTAGTGCTTTTCAATGTTTGCACTATGCAGTGTCTTAATCAAAATCACTAATACCCTTATTAAACTAAAGTTTCCTGGGCTTTGTCCAGGAACTACCATAGGTATGTGACATTGTGATTTATAAGAAATAAATATTTGGTCTTTGTCTGATTCCTGGTTCACAGCTCCCACAAACCCTCAGAATTTCCTGAGTGATAAGAGTAACAAAAACACCTTTTGTTGTAATATTTAGTCTCTTATCCTCAGTTCCTGAAATTTCTTCGGAGACATAAACGTGAAATGGTGTCTTGTTATTCACACCAAGCCCCTTTCCACCACAACTAGGTTTATGTTATGAGGTGACTTTTGGAAAGCAACTAAGCATGGGGGCTGGTTGCCAGGGGAACACGCCAGGAATGGAGAGTTGGAAGTTTCAGAGCCACACCCCTGACTGGGAAGGGGAGAGGTGCTGGAGGTTGAATCAATAGCCAATGACCAATGATTTAATAAATCCTGCCTATGTAATGAAACCTCCATAAAAACACCCAAAAAGGACAGAATTTGGAATGCTTCCAAGTTGGTGAGCACTTGGAGGTATTGAGAGAGTGGGCACCTGCAGAGGTCACAAAAGCCTGATGGGCTGTCCCCATACCTTGACCTGCGCATCTCTCCCATCTGGCTGCTCTTGAGTTATATCCTTTTACAATAAACTGGTAACTTAATAAGTAAACTATTTCCCTGAGTCCTTCAAGCCACTGTAGCAAATTAATCAAACCCAACAAGGGGGTCCTAGGAACCTCCAATCTACAACCAGTCAGTGCTACTGGTGTCTGAAGTTGGCCGTTTTATAGGACTTAACCCTTAACCTGTGGAATCCAATGTTATCTCTGTGTAGAAAGTGTCAGAACTGAGTTGAACTGTAGGTCATCCAGCATGGCTTTGACTTGGTGTGCGTTACTCAGTCTCACCGCGTGAAGCACACGTCAGAGTCGGTGAGCAGAATTTTTAGGGTGTATCTTGAAAACATGGATTATAAACGAACTCTCCAGGTGATTCATTTGCACATTCATAGTTGAGAACAACTGAGTGAGACCTTGGTATAGGTTCATAATTCAGGCCGGAGTACTCAAGAGATGTTGCTTTCTGAATGAAAATTACATTTGTTCGCTCACAAAACACTGAAAGAGCAGGAAATTGAAATGTCCCCGTGACATGCCTGTAGAAGGACAGTCAATGCTTATATTTTTGAGGCAGGATGATTGCTCAGCGAGCTCAGCCACTGTTGGGAGCCAGCTGGTGAGGCTTTTAAACCCCCCTGGGATGTTGGCAGTGGGAGACTCTCTCAGGTCACAAGGGTGCAACTATTCCAATACTTCGAGCTTTAGATTTGTGTAGACATTTGTGAAATGAAAATTATTATCCTAAACACAAATGCTTCACTGTATTTTTTTTCATTTTCTTATCAGGACATGTAGATATGCAAAACCCAGAAACCAGAAAAGCAGTAAGTGTTGAAATATTATGTAACCCTTTGCCCTGTTATGATTAAGCAGGTGCAGAGTATTCAAGCTTTGGGGTGTTTTCTGTCCATCAGACAAATGAAGCCCTCTCCACCAAGGCAGTCTCTAAATGAGAGGTATTTTTAGCTTCTCAAACAG
Organism: Mormoops blainvillei; assembly: GCA_004026545.1. Classification (NCBI taxonomy): domain Eukaryota; kingdom Metazoa; phylum Chordata; class Mammalia; order Chiroptera; family Mormoopidae; genus Mormoops; species Mormoops blainvillei. The sequence continues at coordinate 139,389 of PVJD01002200.1, read as the reverse complement.
ACACATACAAGGCAAGGAAACAAACAACTCACTTTCCCATGAAGCACCAGCCAAGTTCTGATAACGGAAATGGTACCTTAGTGGCTGTCGACACGGCCTTTTCCCTGAGTTTGCCAGATAATTCTTCTTCTTCTTCTTCTTTTTTTTTTTTTGTGAATGACTAATGGAGAGGCAGCTGTCGAAGCACATAGAATTCAAAGCCCCATTAATATTGGTGAGTCATCAGCTGGATTCTTTCTCCACATCCGAAAATGTCAGGAAATTAAATAGGCACCGTGGCACTGGGAGATAAATCCCAAGTCAGGACCGTAGCCACTTCTAAATATTTTTGGCCTCATTTGGAAATTAGCCGTCACCTGGGACATGGCCTTGCTCGTGGTCCCATCCGTGGAGGCAGGATAGATGGTTAATCTCACTGAGTAAAGCACTTCGCTCACCCTCTAGCAGAGCTAGAACCGTGAGGCTTATTGTCAGATGGAGCGAGCAGCAAGCACACGTGTCCTGAGCCTGGCTTCCTCAGAGCAGAAGTGAGGAGGGCAGTGGGGAAAGACTAAAGCTACACGGGCTCCTCATTTAACTGAATATTTGTCTCGTGCCTTGTATAAGACATAGGTAGAGGTGGGTGTTAAGAAACATCGAAATAATTGTGTTTTAATTTTTAGTCTTTCCTTGAAGGTTTAATGCTAACAATAGCTTCCATTCACTCAAAGCATACCCTGTAATCTTATTTTAATCTAAATAACTGTTTCAGCCTACAACATGGGGACCAGTTTCCTTGTGTGTTTTGGATGAACAAAAATATATCTTTGGGAGATTAAATTTCAAGCCCTTATTACAACACTGGATAATAAAAATATCAAGAATGGTGATGTACCTCATATAGCTGTTAGTGTCTTTGCTATAGTGACTCTTGGCTATTATTCATTTAATAAACATTTCTCTTAGGGTTCCAACTGGGAGTACAGATGACATGAGTCACCAAAGTACAGTGGGTTGCAGAGGGCGTGGTTCCTGCCCAGAAAGGAAAAAAACATGTTTATAAACATCTGTGCCAGAGAATGGGCTGTGAGAATTAGGCCACAGAAATAAGGAATAGAAATCCATAGATCCTGAGAAGAAGAAATATTTAGGTAGGGGAGGAACCAAGAGTAGGGCCGGGTCCTTAACCAGTCCTTGAGGAAGTTCTCATTATTATCATCATCACCTCTTTAAGAAGTGGGCCCAAATTTCCCTAGCTTCTAAGTGGCATGTTCCTACCCACTGTATTATTCTTCCTCTAATAGTGTCAGAGGTTACCCACATGGAGTGGAAACACACACAAGCATATTAGTTTATAATCTGGTTTTTGACTTCCATAGTCAGAAGCTATGGGTGACTTGTGAGTCTGCTCCACTACTGGTGACAAAGGGAAACTCAATGATCCTGGTGCTGCATGAAGGAGAGAAGAACTCACCCAGGCTCGTGCATGTGTCTGTGGTCAGCTATTATAGGTCTTGGAACCCCTCGTCTGGACAACTCAACTCTGTCCAATGCATGCTCTCAGCCTTCTTTCTCAGACAAAGGCAGAGGAGCGCAGAGAATTAGGTCTTTGGAGGCCTTGGCTCGCAACTGGCACCTCATCATTTCTCCCACATTCTGTTGACCCAACAAGTTAAAAGCCAGCCAGCGTTGTCCAGACATTCTCCATTATGCTGATGATCTCAACCCGAACCCGAACCCGAACCCGAACCCGAACCCGAACCCTAACTCTACCTCTTCTTAGGCAGGATCATTTCTGCCAAAATTCAGTCTAGCTCTTCCCCTTCCTTACACCTGCCCTATCTTCACTGCCACCTGCTCCGCTGGTATCTCTCCCACTTGCCCTTGGAGGAGGAATAGGAGATTTTGATTGGCAGGCTTTTGAAGTCATCTGGTAATGGGTATGGGCACAGAGAAGAATGAGAATGATGGGGCCATTTAGTTTCCCCAAACCATCTACCACAGAGAATATTGAACTGTAAGACCCAATTTGTCATATGATTTATGACCACTATTTTTCTTATGATCTCTATTTATATAGTAAAAAATAAAAAGCTTCCCATAATTTGTTTCCAGTTTCTTGCTTTTTAAAAAACAATTTGAAAGCAAGCGAAGTCTTCTTACTCTATAAAGTTAACATGCGGTGTTTTCTGTCACTTCGAATTGAGAAAATACTGCATTTTTCAAAAATTGTGAGATTTGGGATGACCCACAGGAAACATTTAAGGCTCCTTTAGGAGCTACACAGGACTTACTTCACAGACACAATCTAAACACTGAAAAGTGCGCACTCCTCTTTCCCTTCTTGAGAAGACCATTATTATTTCCATTTCATTGTTTTCAAAGTAATTGAAAATGGTCAATTTCATATTCCTCTACAGTAAACATACTGAGTGGAAAATTTCAAACTCAGCCATTTCTCCTGCCTGATAACATAATTTGTACTGTTAGTCATTGATAGTAAATGAACTGCTTGGACTATTGAACCAGAAGATTACAGAATATATGTGTTTGTCACATAGTATTTAAACCCCAACTTTTTTCAAAAAGAGCTCCTACTCACTTATAATAAAATGAATGTATAGTACATCCTTTAAGAAAATTATAAGAGCTTCAAGAGGAGGTGAAAGTGAAAGCAGAAAAAAACTGAAGCATAAAATAACTGCATAATTCCACTGGTAAATTATTATTTAATTAGCCTTTAGCTTCATAATTAGAAAGAAACAAACTTGCAGGTCAGGAAAGTTCAATTTATTCTCTCAAGCAGTGCTCTTATCCAAGGATTACTAACACAGTAATGTCACAAGTAATCTGCTGTCAATAACTGTTAAAATTGTTGAATTGTTTCCTTTTAAAAATATAGGTAGAAAATATTTACTTTCATCCACTTACTTTCTTGATTAGGAAAGAAAGGCACATGTATATAATGTGGTTGCTGGTTTTTATCTGTAGAAGCCTGGCTATGTGCAAAGGGTGAAAGTCATTTGCTGTAGGTGTCAGAGGGGTGGAAAGACTGAAAGATGCTCCTCTAAATAGTGGGCATCCCTTGCCCATGGCCAGTTAAAGCATATTGCTTTCTTTTGCATTAATTTGAGAGCTTGGGGGAATATTATGAGTCCTTAGAATGTCACAGCTATGCAAGGACCACCTAGAAGGGAATAAAGTAATGGCCAGCAGCAGCAGATAGACAATACTAATGTTATCACTATCGTCTTGAATAAGGTTTATTTTTAGAGCAGTTTTAAGGCTCACAGCAAAATTAGAGGAAGGAAGAGAGATTTCTCATGTGTCTCGTGCCCTCACATGCATAGCCTGTCCCCTTATCCACCAAAGAGGCATATTTGTTAAAATTAATGAAACTACATTGGCACAAATTATCACCTAGGGTCTAAAGTTCACTCTTAGTGTTGTACAGTTCATGGGTTTAAATTTATGACACGTATCTGCCATTATATTACCATCCAAAGTAGTTTCACTGCTCTAAAAATTCTCCGTGAGCCACCTGTTCATCTTTCCCCTGACCCTAACCCCTGGTAATCCTGATTTTTGTTTTTATTACCATCTCTACAGTGTTGCTCTTCCTGGATTGTCCTACAGGTGGAATCATTAGGTGTGTAGCTTTTTCAGATCGGTTTCTTTTACTTAGTAACATGCATTAAAATTCTTTCATGTCTTTTCACAGCTTGGTCATTTATTCTTTTTGAGCACTAAATAATATTGCATTATCTAGACATACCACAGTTTATCCCTCGCATACTGAAGAATATCTTAGTTGGTTTCAAGTTTTGGCAATGGGGAATAATAAAAAGGCTACAAACATCTGTATGCAGATTTTTGCATGGACATTAATTTTCAACTCCTTTGGGAAAATACCACAGAGCATAATTGTTGGATCATGTCGTCAGAGCATGCTTAGTTTTTTAACAAATTGCCCAACTATTTTTTGCAGTCACTGCACCATTTAGCGTTCCCACCAGCAATGGGCGGGAGTGCCTGTTGCTCCCATCTTTGCCAGCATTTGGTGTTGTCACTCTTCTGGATTTTGGCCATTCTAACAGGTGTATAGTGGTATTTCATTGTCATTTTAATTTGTGTTTTCCTGATGACATACGATGGGGAACATCTACTTATAAATGTTTACCATTTATATATCTTCTTTGGTAAGGTGTCTGTTAAGGTCTTTGGCCCATTTTAAAATCTCATTTTTTGTTTTCTTGTTCTTGAGTTTTAAGAGTCCTTTGTATAGTTTCAGTGGTAGTTCTCTATTGTCTGTGTCTTTTGCAAATGTTTTCTCCCCATCTATGACTGATCTTTTTACTCTCTTGGCAATGTCTCACAGAGCAGAAATTTTTAATTTTAATGAAGTGCAGCTCATCAATTCTTTCTTTCGTAGCTTGTGCCATTGGTGTTGTATCTAAAACCCCCAAGGTCATCTAAATTTTCTTCCGTGTTATCTGGCAGCAGCAGCTGGTCACGGTGAAGACTCTCATGGCCCAAGCTTTCTCTCTGCCCAGAGCATTGAACCATTTGTTTAAATGCCACTGGAAATGTCTTGGGAGGGGTCAGGAATGGACTAGAAGAGATAGGATCTTTGCCCCAGTGCTCAAAGCCTTACCAGAATAACTGTAAGAGCTGGCTGATAATTAAAAGAAACACCTATTATGTCACAATGTAAGTGAACCTCATTTTGGAGATTCCATTACTTTGTGAGAGGCTGGAGCACAAAAAAAAAAAAATCATGGTTTTCCTATCATGTTTCTTCTAACGATAATTATTGAATTAATGCATTTTTAAAGCCTGCCATGAAAAACTTCATTGAAAGCAGCGGAAAGCAAATGATGTTCACATGCAAGAGGAGCTCAGCTACACGCAGCTGTACTCCTTTCCCAGTGTCACAAGTGGAATTGGATTATGTCTGTGACTCATTTTTAAAATGACACATCCTTAACATCATGGCGCAACACCAAGCTGCTGGCAATGATGAAGCGGTTCTTTGTCCTGGAAATGCCACCTTCTACTTACACAGGAAATTAATGACAAACTAGCCTGCAATGTCCTTAAGAACCAGGGAAAGGCAACAAGAATAACAAGTGTTCGTAAAGATAATGACAATGCCAAAATGTAATAATTCTGGGATTAAATTGCTATCAGATCTGTTTTTGTGCTGATGTAAAATGTAGCCCTGGCATCAGGAACATCTGAATTTAAATTCTTAATTACTATGTGAGATCAAAATTTTATTTTACTTATTCTTTTTAAAAAATTGGATAACAATATTTATCTTAAAAGACAGTTGTGAGGATTAGACAAGGTTTTATAGGAGTTATAAAAGTAACTGCCTTACCACAATACTATGCACATAGTAAGCATGTAATAAGGTATAGTTAAAAAAGCAATCAAGGGGAGGGAAAGGGATATCCAACTGGGCTTTTCTGATTGTCACTTGCATAATTTGAAAGATGTTAATTGAAGTGCAAGATATTCAGCGCAAGACAAGAGATAACAAATGCTGGCAAGGTTGTGGAGAAAAGGGAGCCCATGCGCACTGTTGATGGGAATGTAAATTGGTGCAGCCAACATGGAAAACAGTATGGAGTGTCCTCAAAGAATTGAAAAGAGAACTACAGCATGATCCAGAATTCCACGTCCAGGACTATAATCAAAGGCAACCAAACACTATGTTGAAGAGATATCTGTGCCCGCATGTTCAGAGCAGCATCATTTACAGTAACCAAGATATGGAATAATCTGATCCCACTGACAGATGGACTGATGAAGAAGTTCTGATACATGTCTCTCTCCATATCTATCTATCTATCTATCTATCTATCTATCTATCTATCTATCTATCATCTATCTATCTATCTATCTATCTATCTATCTATCTATCTATCTATCATCTATCTATATCTATCTATTTGTCTATCTGTCTGTCTATATATAGGTATATATAAACAGGCACTTTTTTTCTTTTTTGTGTCTATGAGCTGATGGTTGTTAACTAAAATTGTGGTAAGAATATCATAATATATGTAAGTCAAATCATTATGCTGTGTACCTTAAGCTTATACAACGCTATAAGTCAAGTGTATCTCAAAAACTGGATAAAAAATAAAATAAAGAGAAGTTACCAAACCAAAAAAAGAGAGAGAAATACAAAATATTTGGGAATATTGTGGATCTTAGACATTATATGCTATCTTAATACCAAAGTATGTTTTACTTTTTGGTAAGCTCTATGGTGTTTTCTTGAGTTACCATTTAATAATAGAAAATATAAATGATAAGGTCAAACTTGACAATTAGTTCTCTCTCCTTCTCTATCTCTCTTTAAATTTCTCACTGAAGATAAATGGCAGCTAATCTACTAGGGCTGCTCAAACAAAATGCATCATCTCCAACCTTTCATCAGTCAAAAGCTAAATCTAAAAAGAGGTGATTAAGCAGTTGAGCTTAGAATTTAAAATGTGAAAAGAAATTTCCAGGACTTTGCATTTATTAGTGCCTCCGTATTATGATTTATTTAAGGATTGCTCTTTATATGAAGGTGGAAGGCTAGTATTTCAACCTGCTACTCCATATTAAGATTTTGTCCCCTAATCCTCCCACTGTTAGGCATTGCTCGTCCTGTGTGCTGAAAGCGATGTTTTAACTCATTACCAGGCAGTTAACAAAGGAAACACAGGCACCTGATGTCTGCCTCATTCTCTGCTCTGTTAGTGGGAAATGCCTGGCAACAACAGAGATGGTATAATCTTTGGGAAAGAGGGAGCTCAGATATGGAAGTTAGGGGTCCTGGTTAATGTTCTGGGTCTTGCCACCTATGATCTCTGACACTCCAGCTTTGTAAGGATGGGAAAGTACAAAGCTGGGGTCTCAGGAGCTCCTAGGGGCAAAACATACACCAGGACTCCTGACTTCCACATCTGCATTTGAACGCCAAGAAGATGAAAATCATGACCTACAGAGGAAGTACACAGCTTTAACACAGACCTTAAAATTGTTAAAGGTCTTGCTACCTTGGTTCAGTCATCAATTGAAATGGAGACTGCAGTTGAGAAATCAAGAGAAAACTGAGACTCAAAAAGACAACAAGGTAAGAATTAGGGGAAATCATTAAGAGCAAAGATATGTCACTGAGGCCAAAGCTGAGACCATCTGCACTTTCATATTCCCAAGTATTACGTGTGAAGGCAAGTTTGGACAGTGAAGAAGGCTGACAGGAAAAAACTAATTCACTTAAAATATGGTGTTGGAAGAGAGCTCAGTGGATATGCCAGATCATCAGAAAGCCAAACAAGTAGGCTCTATAGCAAATTAAGCCTAAAACATCGCTGGAGGCAGAAATGACAACACTGGACCTGTCCTATGCTGGGCGTATCATGAGAAGCAGGGTTTTTTTGGAAAAGACAGTAACTCTGGAAAGAAGAGAAGACAACAGGAAACAGGGAAGACCAAATATGAGATGGACCGAGTCCATGAAAGAAGCCATAGGCATGAGTCTACAGGAGCTGAGCAGGCCTGTTGAAGACAGGACACTGTGGGCGTCACTTATTCATAGGGTCGCCAGGGGTCAGAACCAACTCAATGGCATGTTACACACCCACAGAGGCTCCTTCTGGAGAGACAGTTCTTATCACAAATTAAACGCAGTGTGAACTGAGCTTCTTTGCTGATAAAATCGGGACTTCTGGCAGGAAAGCCGGAAGGGGAGCACCTGTACTGCAGATGGGGCAGGAGGACTTTGGGCCTCTCTCCACTTTGTGACGGACACCAGGAGTCAGTGAGTGGGTAACCTCATATCCCAAGATTTTGGGGCTCAGCAGACTTCACTGGAGGGCAGATCCCGATATGGCCCTCTGAGCTGTCAGAGAAGGTCAGATGGGTGGGTCAGCTGGGTGCCCCCTCTCCACAGTGCCTCCCTCCTTGACCAGCACAGTTTCACCTCCCAGAGTGTGTTAGCATTTTAAAACCTGACTGTTGCCACACTATTCATTAGTACTTGTGGGCTGTGTTGGCTGTTGAACTTTCTGACCAATCCCAGATTAAACGACATCTGTACCCTGTGGAGTTTTTAGGACAAGCAAGGTAAGCTATTTGTACTTCCTTATTTGTCTATAGTGACAGGACCTAACCATGTAGTAAGATGAATCAGCTACCAACCAGTGACCTGGAATGCATTTTTATTTTATTTTGAAAATACTCCTATTGTGACATATGTAAATCATTGGAAATATTAATTACATCTAATTTAGGTGAACTCTATTTAAAAAACTGTTTGAAACCACCACAATCAATTCCTTGATGCCTGTGTATTTCTTCAAACAGAAAGCAATTCGTTCCCAAAAGTGTTGAACTGAATCAACAGATCCCATGCATGTACATCTCTTTGGCCAAGATTTTATTCTCTTAATCTTTAAGCACAAAAGGAGAACCCTGTGTGAAACATTAGTATTAAGAAACATCAATTTTATAAGCCTCACACAATATATCATAACAATTCTATATATATTTGCAAGGATTTGGGGATCCAGTTTTAGCTGTTATATTTCAGAATACTGGTCATATCTAACAGAATTATGCATTAGGTTCTGAAATTATTCCTTTATGTTAATATAACAGGTGAACCATTCCAAAATTCCACAAATCATTTCAAAATCCAAAATCCAGTTCCTTTGCATGAATATGATCGGCGAATCATTCCAAAATATAACTAACTGCATTGAAAATATACTCTAGGGATTGAGGTAGGCTGAAATTGAGGGAAATTTTCTAATTGCAAGTTTCCAAGCACTGAGGCTACTTAAGTCTTTTGTAAATTTTTACTTGTTTTGCTTAGAATGATGTTTCTTACCATTAATTAGCTGGTTCTGCTAGTGTCTGCTTAAATCCTACATTTCTAATGACATCCTACATTTCTAATGTAGATGAGATACTTCAGAATAATGAGTAATGGTATGTTATACAATGTGGGTGACATTTTTGGTACCTAGCATAGGTTTTCTGACTTCAACTGAACATACAAATAGATGTCTTCAGCTGAAATGCAGATGGGGTTTCTTCACTCAAAGCTACTGATCCTTTAGTGAGAAGCTGTCCCACCTTGTGGTAGATATCCTTCCTTTGACCAAGAGATCTGTATTCTTTCTGTACTTCTATCTGCCTATGCTAGACCAAAAGTAAGATCAACCTAGCCAGATATTGGCAGATAGATTTGAAGGATTACCCCCTATGAAAATATCTCCTGCCAGATCCAGAAAGAATATCTGTTTATCTCCACCATCTGAGCAGCTTCTTTATTCTAAGGTAATAAACTAAGTATAGCTGACCAGTGTGAGCTGAGGGAAATGAAATACCAGTGCACAATTAGGTAGGCCCCAGATATCCCAAGAGGGCAAAGAATCAGAATTTTAACTCAGAGAGAAAACTTACTCTTAATCTGGTCTAACCTCTTCATGCAGATTTCCAGAGAAGACAGTGATTTGTCCAAGGACTCATAATGAATCAGTGTGCCATCAAGATTGGAATACATATTCACATTTCCTCAGCTATAAAACTATAATAATAATAACCCATCTCACTGAGGGGTCATGATGACCGTATGTTTTACTTGTAGTGTTCTCACCTGTGGGACATTCTTTCAGATACTCCAACATAACTGTCTCCTGTTATGCATAATATGCATAATATGTACATTCCTAGCCCTTATTATCTGAGCTTCAATCCCTCATCAGTAAAAGGTGGTTAATTTGAATAATCTAATGTGATTTGAGAGTATTACATGGTATGATATATGTGAAAAGCACTGCAAATTGCAAAGTGACATTTAAATACTGCCGGGTATTATACCTGCAAGTACTTGTCTCAGTGTAACCTCAAATGTCTGCAAGAAAACAACACCTGTCTGATTTTTTTTTAACTTGTCTGATTTTAAGTTTGAGATACAATCAAGAATTCGGTTAGTTATCAGAAATAATGAACCTAAAGATGTACTCCTATTGGATGGGGAAATTAATGTTTTGACAGTGTAGTTAGGACAAAACAATACCAATCCAATGTTGAGCCATTTTGCCTCTAATGACTTTGCTGAGCAATTCTCTTGAAATGTTTTCCCTGGCTGGTATAGCCCAGTGGATTGAGTGTTGGCCTGTGAACCAAAGGGTCGCCCATTCAATTTCCCAGTCAGGGCACATGCCTGGGTTGCAGGCCAAGTCCCCAGTAGGGGGTGCACGAGAGGCAACCACACATTGAAGTTTCTTTCCCTCTCGTTCTCCTTCCCTTTCCCTCAGTTGAAAAATAAAATAAATCAAATCTTTAAAAAAAAAAGAAATGTTTTGATATATTTTAATCTCCATGGGCTACCATGACATAAAATGTCTGCTACAGATTACCAGAAACTTGTTCTCAGACACAGAACCAGATATCTTAATACTAAAGTGGGATGAGGAAGGCTGAAATAAATAAATTGACCAAAAAGCATTTATACTAAAATTATTCCACATATAAATAGAATTAGAGGAATAATCTATATATGATGAAATTCAAAATATACTATAGTTTTTTTTATATTTGTAAGCTACAACTCAGATGATATCTATTTAAGTGGCTGGTTTGGAGAATGTGCGTTGAGAACATTGAACATTGTTTGCTTTCGCTGGCTTCTTGCTAATCCAAGCCTTAAGGAAGCCGATGGGAAGAAACCTGACAGTAGCATAGTTATGGGAGCCCATCCAGGCCTGAGGCAGCTGTCTTTGGGAAATATGCTTTCATTTGGACTTAACTGGCTCTAACGGATATTTTAAACCCCTGTTTCCAAAGACAATATCAATGGCTCCAGTTATACGTTCTGTAGAAGGATCCTGATTATTAGTTATGACCGCCGAGGCACAAATGCTTTCTGGAATGAGGATGGATATAAACAAACCATAGAGTAAGGAGTATATAGTTTTCCTGATTCTTGCACTTACTCTATGTATGCCTCCGCTCCTTCCTTCAAAATTTCCTGAATTTTCCTGAAGGTTATAAATGCCTTCTGGTGGGGAAACATTTATTGAATTCCTAATAGTTCAGGGCAGTGAGCTAAATGAAAAATTAGCATTATGGAGGCTATCAATAATCTTAATCAAATGTGGCCCTCAACACTAACTCCATGGAAAGGTAACTGCTGACTTAGTCTATTGAAATATCTGCTGTCTTACTCTGGTTAGTGGATGCTAAGGAAACAAGGAATTGCTGACAAAAACAGTGATCTTATTGGCCTCAGATTAGTCTGGTGCTCAAATCCTTTACCCAAATGAACTCTATTGACCAACCTGTACTTTCTTAAGCATGAAATAAAGACAAGAGATGAGTCATAGCTGTGCATGGTGCTAAACCAACTGGCTTAAGTCATGATTCATGAGACATTAGCTTTGGAAATTGCAGTCTTTCTCTTTATACGTAACTTAAAGAGAACCAAATTTTGATTCTTAATTATGATTCAAAGGGACAATGAAAAAAGTGTTTTATAGTATGTTGATCCTTTATATTCTAAATTATATTAAATAGCTGATTAAATTTTATATCTTATTTGCTTTACATCTAAAGAAGGTAATTATCTTATTTGCTTTACTTCTGAGGAAGGTAATTTTCTAGTAGCTCTAGCCCTGAGCTAGGACTTAGAAGTCCAGAAGGCATATATTTGATTTTTTAAATTAACTTTCTTTGTTAAAAAGCCATAGATACAAACACAAAGGCATTGTTAAGTATAAAAAATATTTAGGTCAGGAGATGACAGTAATACTACAAAGAAGAAATCAGGGCAGTTGAAAAAGAGCAATCAGATAATGGTACCTCATTAGTATGTTGAAACAGTCAGGTTTTAAAATAATGGTCTAAAACAGAACTAGGCCACTTGACTCACAGTGGGAAGAGTATTGTAAAGACAAGCTCCTTCTGCATTTCACGGGCAAAAATCTTGGCTCTATTCCCTTGTATAATAAACAAACACAAAAATAGCAGTGTCAAAACTAGATAAAAATTTGATTTCTGAGGTTGCCAGGATTAAATTATAATAGGCCTTAATTAAATCAAACAAATGCATTGTATGTATAGAAAGATTATTTGACATCTTTTGATTGGCTACGCAACATTCAATTCCCACAGTGTTACAGTTTCTTTTTGGAGACTTACCTCTCTCTGCCTCATTATTTTTTGATAGGAAGATGGTTCTTTCCTTATGCCTCTGCCTGTAGAGCATTCTGTTTCCTTGTGTTTCAGTGGAATGGGTACATGACCTAATCTTGACTGATGGGGTTCTTTCTTCCAGGTGTTTGAATCTTGGGCAGAAAAAATAGTTGGGTATAATTCTTTATGATGGAGACTATGAACAAATCACCCAGCAGATTTTGCTCTGAGACAATTGTATGTCCAGAGTCTCACCCTCTAATTCTCCCTTACAATCTGGTGCTTCTACCACAGGCTGTAATTACTTTGCTTGTTCCTTGTTAAGGCCTGTCTTTTTCAGTAGCCTCTGAGTTTCCTCAGGGTAGGGATTATTTCTGCCCTGTTTCCCATTGTATCCCAAGCACTACATACAGTACCTGGCACTTACAGATATTCAGTAAAGATTTGTTATTGTTGGTAGACCAACTGAAACCTACTTCTAAACTAAAATTAATACCTTAAGCAACTTAAGAAGTAATGTTTTCCAAATGGTTAAGAAGTCACTTTGCCAATCTAAACTTTCCTGTTGCTCATGAATATATTTTGAATGGCCGTATTGAGAGCTATGCTGAAACCTGGATATTTGCTACCCATGGTATTGCACTGCAACATTAACAAAGTGGGGTGAGTTGGCGCAACGTTCTCAATGAGCCTGAAATAGCATGAGAGTTCACATGATGGGGATGAGTTTGTCAAGAGTTCAAGAGGCTAAGAGAAACCAGAAAAGGTTTTACCCTGGCTGGTGTGGCTCAGTGGATTGAGTGCTGGACTATGAACCAAAGGGTTGCCAGTTCAATTCCCGGTCAGGGCACATGCCTGGGTTGCTGACCAGGTACCCAGTTAGGGGCATACGAGAGGCAACTACACATTGATGTTTCTCTCCCTCTCTTTCTCCTTCCTTTCCTCTCTCTCTAAAAATAAATAAATAAAATCTTTAAAAATAGCATTCTAACTTGGAAAAAAAGCCTTTAAAAGGGGAAGGTTTTACACCCAACCCCTGTGCTAGTGATTTCCATAGCACTGACACCCTAATGACAAAAATATTATCTTAAATGTATAGTGTTGTTCCGTTTACAAAGACCTGTCACATATATCTTCATTTGGCCAATGGTCAAGTGAGTATAAGCCTATCTAGAAATCTAGCTAACAATGTGGGGCTCTTCTGCCAGTAAAGATTCTGAAGCTGCTAATCATCGTGTATGACAAAAGGCCGATGCCATCGGATGTCGGTAATGGGAACCCTGCACTAACTGCCGATCTTCTACACTCCTGAGGGGTACTGCAAACCCTGGAGGGAAGGCCTGTGTTTCATTCAATCAGAAATTTTCTCCCTGCTGTCTTCAACTTTTCTAGCTGCTCTGTATGGCACCCTTTGATGCAGAGCATGTATATGCGATGCCTTTTTATTTTTTTCTTTTTAGGATCCGTGTCTTACTTGCCAGCCTCTGCAAACAGGAGTGTTTCCATGGTGGCTCCCACATCACCTCTAGTTACCTGTAATCCATGGCGGACTCACCAGCATGGTCGCTTCAGTTTCCGACTGGTGGGACCTCTCATTTTCCTGGTTAAGCTTTCCTTGAAGTCATCTAAATATCTCTGAAATGGTGTCAAATAATATATCGTCTAAGGTGAAATTGATTTCTTTTGGCCAAGTCAGTCACTAAAATATCTATCTTTACACTTAATATTGGTAATAATTAATAAGTGGGGGTCAGGATGGGGAGTAAGTAGATGCCAAAGCAGAGATAAAGTTTTTCTCTGCTGTCTTGTTTGGAAGAAAAGTGTCCAAACTGGAGTAAGAATTGTAGTATATTCCCATCTCTTCATGAGGAGGGAGTTTTCTGCTTCAGAGACTTGCTGATAAATTAATTTTAAAGCAGATTATTGGTTTTGTAATAGGTACAAACATTACAGTATTGCCATTTAGAATAAATAAGTAGAGAAAAAGATTAATTGACTCCAACCCTTAAGTGTGACAGAGCCAACGTTGCTCATTCTCAAGACTGTTTGACAGACTTGGTAAATATTTCCTAGGTCTGTAGTTTGACAGGTACAGATGTGTTTATAAGGAAATCCATAGAAACCTCTACATTACCTTGACAGAATAGGATTTACTAAAGCATTCACTTCTACGTAAATAAATGCCCAAGACCTGTCACTAAACAGTGTTTATTCTGGTTCCTTTATAATTATCTTTGAAATGTAAAGAAGTGCTTTGAAGCCCTTGGGAAGTGAAAGTGGGGATCAGAATTGAATCTCTTCACCGGTGTGTTGTTTAGATGGTCACTACTTGACTTGTTTGGTGGAGGAAAGATGTAAAAAGAATTAGAGAGATTTATTTTTTGTCATAAACCTAAGACAGTATAAAAAATAAAGCTTTAATTTAACCTGGATTTTCCTCCCAGATATTGTTTTGTAATGATCAAAGTTTTTTTCCCCAGTGTGCAATGACTGTTATATGAACAGAAATCAAAGAAAGCTCCTGCTGAACAGAATTATTTGTTGGGAAAAATTTGTTGTTAAAAATTTGACAAACGTCTGTTCTTCGCATTACCTCTTTAGATGTGAAAATTGCCTTGTTTTACAGAATGTGTCTTTGCAATGCTATTTGACTGTGTTTCTTCTTCATGGTATTTATAACTCTTCACTCTAGAAAATATGTTAACAAAGTTGACATTACTTGAAGTTGCTTAGTGACCTCCAGGTATTAAAAGGGATATGATGACTTTAAAACTTGATTTTGGTATGTTACCATTTCCTTCCATAAGTTGGGTTTTCTATAGTACTTAGGACACTGTCCACTCTTCTATCATATCAAATAAAATAATGAAATAGTGGTGGAAATGAACACAGGGTTTGGCAGCAGAGTTTAATTGTACCTCTGGCACCAACTAATTGTGGATGCTTGGAAATTCCACTTGAATTCTTTCTGTCCTGCTTTCCTCATCTGGAGAGTGGAAGCAGACCCTAGGTTCTGCTTAAGGAAGATGTGTTATTGAAACTCAACTGCCACAGTGAAACTGAAAAATCTGGAAACCAGAAAACACAAAGTTAGTTGTTTGGAACACAGAAGATATTACTTCACAGACAATTAAAACCAGAAAAGATTCTCAAATTTGCTCAGGTGGTAGAGTGCCAGAAAGGCACAGTGCTTTATATAAAACACCATGAAATACATATTTAATTTCCTCATAGGAACTAGTAATATTCAACTGATGGAAAACATGAATTAAATATATGTATTTAATATTAAATCATATCCAAGAGCATATATACGTGTCCATGAAAATAGTTTTTTTATTTATGCCATGAGTCCTTC
Organism: Mormoops blainvillei; assembly: GCA_004026545.1. NCBI lineage: Eukaryota > Metazoa > Chordata > Mammalia > Chiroptera > Mormoopidae > Mormoops > Mormoops blainvillei. The sequence goes on along the minus strand of PVJD01002200.1, from coordinate 123,848 downwards.
ATTCAGTCATTGATACCATGTCACTGTTAGGCTTAATTGAAGATAAAAAGCAATTGTTGGCAAAGATGCAAGCTACATTCATGGAAAAATTTTAAATGGAGAAAATATCTCCAGTATATGGTTCTATTCTACCTCCCTCCCCCATCTCTGCACACCCTTCTAATCGAGGCAGGACTGATTGCAAATCATCAGTTATGTGGGAGAAGAGATTGAAAACCACCATCATAGAAGCGGATTCTGTCCCCACGCCAGCTCACAAACGCCTGTTTAATCCATAATGTGGCCATTCTAAAAGCAATAACTGTACAGGTCGTTTAGAAACTCCGTGTTTTTAGATTAGAAAATGCTGTTTTTTGAAATGATGATGAAGATGAATTCTTAATCATCTTTATGGCTGCTTTTAGGATTAAAGAAAAGCAGCTTATAAAGTCTCTCCTTACATACTAATGAAAAACACAGATTGAAAACCCTAAGATAGCTTCTATTGTTGTTCTTGTTACAAAGAAATGCTCTTACTGTCCAGTGAAGACTTGGTTAATGTAAAAATTATACTGTTTCTCTTCTTCCCTATTCCCCATTATCTCATCATCTAACACTTAAAACTGAAGTCTGTTGGCCACTTAGCCACATAATTTGCTGTAATGGAAGAGTCATATTCAAAAATATGTCCTTAATTTAGGAAAATTTGATAATCTAGTTTCTACCTTCTACTGACACATACCAATTAAATACTAAATCATGGAAGGGAGGGGTCAAATTGTTTTAGTGGGGCTGTTTCAGTTTCCATGGTTTGTGCATGAATTTCTCATCAAGCTCTATCATCTTCTCCTCCTGACCACAATCCATCACAGCATAAAACATCTGTCACTCATAAAGGTTGCAAAACCCAGGGAGAGGAGACTGAATTCTGCTCCCAATACCACCCCATTGGATAAATAACTCAACTGCTGTGGGTGCTGGCTTGCTTATGTTTAAAATAAGTGGATGAGACTTAAGGACTCGATCACACTAAGCCAGACTTACGCTCCATCTTGATAACCGTAAGGCCCTGGGCCTGCAAGAGCTCAGCCTTCCTTCTGCTTCAGAGACTTGCTGATAATTTAATTTTAAAATTAAATTACAGGTAACCTCTAGTTACCTGTAATCCATGGCGGACTCACCAGCGTGGTCGCTTCAGTTTCCTACTGGTGGGACCTCTCTATTGTCCTCAAGGGTGGGGTGCATATTAAGATGTCCCAACTTCTCTAAATAATCTGCTATGCACGCATCATTCATGAATTTATCTAATTATAATAGACATCAGGCGTTTGCTAATTTAGTGTGAGATGTCCAATCACACTCTTCATGTATAATTTACAATAAAAACGAAACAAACCTCTTATCAGATAGCAATAAAAGAAGAACAATAAAAGTGGTAACCTAGAGTTACAGACAAATATAGTCACAGGAACCTGTGCCGGAGAAAAAGTGGTAGCATGGATTTGACATGTTGCCTTTCTCCCAGGCCTTTCTCCTTTGTCCTGATGAAAAATAGAGTGTTGCTCTCCCCCACATCAGCCCACTTAGGGGTTGTCAACAGGATGACTGGTTCTCCTGGGATTTTCCGCAGATGGGAACACAAATAAATTAAGAATAGCAGGTTTCAAAATATAACTATGATATAGCATGAGAAATTAAGTGTTCAAGACTGAGTTATTGTTTGAAATTCTTCATGCCTGCTCTGTATCAGAATTAATTATATATTTTTATATAGATAGATAGATAGATAGATAGATCTATAGAGTATGTATATACACTCAGAGGCACACACACACACACGTCCTATACATATATAGAGTATGTATATACACACAGATGTGCGCACGCACACACACACACACACACACACACATACCCTGTGTGGTTGGGATCTCTTTTCCTATTCAAGGATCCTGGATTGGATTTAACTAATGGGATGTGGGTAGAAGTGACAGTGCCAATCCTAGGCTGAGTACTGCATTCTGTGATTTGTGACAAGAATATACCCCCGTTACCATGCAAAATAAAGAGTCATGTAGAGCAGATGTAAACCCAGCCAATACTTTTCAATCAAGCCCAGATGACCTGAAGTCACAGAGCCCTTCCAGTCACCCCACAAATTCATCAGCAAGGAGAAGAAACGCATAAGATCTGTAAGACTTGCATTTTGAGGTTATTTGTTACCAGTGTATATGTGGTCATAACAGAACAAAACACTTAGAAAATTTTATTTAATGTGTTAGAAGGTGGAATCAACTATGAATAATTTAGGTAATCCGTCTACCCACTCTTCCTCTATTTCTTCCTCCCTGTCTCCCTGAGCTCTTCCCTTCTCCTTTTTCTTCCCTCTCTTCCATAAATACCTATGGAAAATCTACTAAGTGTCCAAAACTGTGCTGGCCTGAGACAGAAGGCTGAAACAACCTTCGCTTTTATGAAATCTGACAGGTATAATAAGTGTTATGAAGTGATGCAGTGTGATACCTGAGGACGTTAACCTAGTCTGGAGACTTTCCCAGGGGCTAGGAGAGTTCAAGATGAAGGGCAAGTTGAAAAATCCAGACGGGTGGGCCCGCGGTGTGGGAAGAACAGGTTTTAAGAACAACACAACATCATCATCATCAACAAAAAGAGGGTATGTTTGGAAGGCAGGGAGTAAGAGGGAAAATGATGCTAGATACAGGCAGGGAAGCAGGCAGATGTGTTGTCTGTGGTAGGCAATTTCCATGGTTTTCATGGAGAAAATGAGACTCATTGGAGAACCTGAAGCCCAATGTACTTCAATCTTTGAGTTGTAAGAAGGTCCTCTTGCCTTGGAGTAGAGAACCTACTGCAGGAGCGAAAGGGTGGAGTCAGAGGACTGCAGGCTTTCACAGTGGTGTGAGTGAGTGAGATGTTCTTGTCTGACCTAGGAGAAAGGCAGCATAAACGGTAATCAACCATTTACCTTGAGGGATATGTAAGCATGGAAGAAGCTGGATATATATGGAGGCTGAGGAGCAGAAAATAGTTAAGCGTGCTTCTGGTTTGTGAAAGTGGCTGGAGTTTGTACCTTTTCCTGAGGAAAGAAACAGCAGGCTAGCAGCAGATGTTGGTGGATGCCGTGAGTTCAGCCATAAATTTGCTGAGTCTGGAGAACCTAGGGACATCAAGTAGGGATCTGAGGCCAGAGCCTGAAATTCCCGATATCTATTTCTAGGTTGAATAAGTCTAAAATTGAAAGCCACCCTACTCCCTAACCCCCAGGTAATCCCATGCTTTAAAAAAAGAAAAAAAAATAACAATCCCAATGAATTATAGGACTAAAGGTAATGAACGATTGAAATGTACATCAATTGTTTGTATTATAAAATCTGTTGTTTGATGTGGTGGTAAGGGGAGAAAGGTTTCCCAGGGCATTAATAGAGTAAATTAAAAAGGAAGCTAAGGGATCTAGAAAATAGGGGTTCCAGTTAAGGAGAAACATACATGGAATTCCAAGGTGGATGGTTAGGATGACACCTACGCAGAAACCAGGAGAGAAAGTGGAGCCGAAGGATCCACCCCTGAAGATGTCTCTAAAGAAAAAAAAATTGACATAATAACAATGAGTTGGAACTTACTGAAAAGATCGTTTTGTCTGTAAGGAGTTAAAATGAATTAACAAAAGGACTTAAAGTTTAGCTAACAACAACAAAAAGGGTAATGACTAAATCTGCAAGAGAAAAAAATGATGGTAATATACTATATGACTTAACTGGGAATACAACTTAAATAGTTGTAATTATGTAATCACCAAGACTCGATTTAATCCAAAAGAGTGATATAACTATTTGGGAGGATGGAAGATGGTAGGAGGACTTGTATGGGAGATAAAGTCCCATTTATTTCTTAAGGAGGGAATTTATTAGCTGGCATCTAAGACTGGAAAAAAAACACACAAATAGCTTTGCAATCATGTGGTTTGCAACTCTTGAGGTACAGAGCAGAACAAGTAGATAAAAGAGGTGATAACAAATGCCAACAATAAGGAGTAGGAAGAGAAGAGGTGAAGCAATCCTTCTTTTAGTCATAAACCAGGTAGTGTCTGACCTCAGGAATTATGGGCAGGTATTTTTTTAACAACTTCATTTTGAAAAGCAAAGACAAAAGCAATTGCCAGGTTTCTGTTAGGCACAACTTTCTTTTACTGGAATATACATTCTGACAACCTATGTTTCAACTATTAGAATCTTCAGTGCAGGAAAGAGCACTGTTTCGGAGGGGCAAGTATGATAACCAGTGAACTGGGATCACCCTTAGAAGCAGTCGAAATACTTGCCAGAGAAAAACTGCTGTTGGTCAAATGCTGGAGCTCACCGTTTTCCCCTGCCCAGCTCGTTTCCCCCTCTTCTTTGTCCCCAGACCATGGGAATTTAGTACAACTTGTTCCCTCACTGCCACCATCCACTTCACGAGAGTCTCACCACCAGCCCACTGCTGCTGGGACACATGGAAACCTTTCCCAGCTTCTTGTCTCCCTGCTGTCTCTGCATTAAGCAAGGAAACCCCTTTCGAGGCTTTGAGCTTTTTATATCTCCCTTCTACAGGGAGAGACAGAAATAACAAATGTCAGGGAAATGACGGCTCTAAGCATCTCACAGGGTGAGTTCTAGCCCAAGTTGTCTTGGTGTTCATTAAACGGCAACCAAATGAGGCTTGCTCTCCTACCGTTTCCTGAGTTCCCATTCTGAGACGATCCTACATGGCTGCCTGCCCTGAAAACCCCTGAGCAAATTCATGTCATTCTGTTTTATCATGAAATGAATAAACTCTCATCATTCAACACCTATTAAGTTATTCATGTGGTTCCAAGCACCCTGGTCCCCTGACTATCACTAGAACATGTCAGACACCCTCCCACTGCACGGTCCTCTCTGCAGGGACCACTCCTCTCATGGATGTCCACTTTGCCTTTCCTGACCACTCCACTTAAAATTATGGCCCTCTCTGAGCACTCCCTGGACCCCGCCCTGCTTCACAAGTCCCCATACCACTTCAAACCATTTAAAATACTCTATTTCACTTATTTATTTATTGCCTGCCTGTCTTTCTCTTTTAAAAGGAAAGTCATAACAAGAAACTGTGTGTTTTGTATCCCAAGTGCCTAAAATAGTTTCCAGCATATATATTCAGTAAATATTTTTTGAATAAATGAAATAATATCAGTTAATAATAGATCTTAAGCACAGTTCCAGTGAACAGCACAATTTTGTAAATATTTTCAACAAATAATGCCATAAATGAGAAACGCCTTAGATTAATTAAAAATATTGATACTTATAATCTCCTGTCCAAATATTGGATGCCACAAGAGGGAAATGCCCATTTGTGAACACAGTAGTGGGTCTTCAATAAATATTTACTGGTTGACACTGTCAAGGGTAGAGGACATATTTGAATGCAAAAATACAGTCTTAAGTTTTCCCAGAGATTCATATAATTCTTTTCAAGTAATGAGCCTTGAAAGTGGAACATGAAGGGTGTTTGAGAAGTGAGGTAGAGGCCCCGTACCTGGCACAGGTTGCATGTAGTCCTCTCAGCCATGTGCAATATCTGCAGTATTTAACAGGGAGTGATTTGGTCAGGAAGTCTGGGCCACATTGGCAAGGCCAGTAGTCCAGCTGGAAGATGGCCTGAACTGAGACATTGATAGTTGGGTACAGAGGAGCGTACTGAGACCTCAGTGTTCAGCAGGTCCAATTCTCATATATTCCCGGCGGGATTTAAAAAATAATACAGTGACTTTGAAAAACTGTTCAGCAGTTCTTCACAATGTTATACATAGAGTTACTATATGATCCAGAAATTCCACTCCTTGGCATCTACCCAATAGAATTGAAAGCATATGCCCATACAAAAACTGGTACATGAATGTTAATCATAATAGTCCCAAAGCAGAAGCAACCCAGATGTCTGTCAACTGAAGAATGGATAAACCAAAAGGGAATTGTCCATACAATGGAATAGTATTTGGCTATAAAAAGGAATGACGTACTAAAACACACTATGATGTGGATGAATCTTGAATACATTATGCTAAGTAAAAGAAGCCAGATACAAAAGACTGCACATTGTGTGATTTAATTTACATAAAATATATAGAACAGGAAAATCCATGGAGTCAGAAAACACATTAATGGTTCCCAGGCACTAGGGAGAAGAAGTATGGGGAGTAACTGTTTGTGGGTATGAAGTTTCCCTTAAAGGTATTAATAAAAATATTCTGGATAGAGCCCGGTGATGGTTGTTTAAGTCTACAAAATATATTAAAAACTACTGAATGGTACACTATAAAGGGATAATCTTATAGTATATGAATTCTATCTCAATAAAGCTGTGTTTTTAACACTCACCAAGTAGAATGGACACACTTCGGTGACACCGTAAATGTGGAGGACGAAAGCAAGGGCAGAGTAAAAGGAACTTGAACCTTTCAGTTTGTGTAACTCATGAGAAGATGATGACCTTTTTTTCCAAAGTAATTTTGGGAATAAAAGGGAGACAGGCAGGGAGACACAATGAAACAAACAGGGAGCCGGACAGAGGTTGCCATGGGGAGTAAATCTGTGAATACAGGGAATAGGGGAACCTCTATTTCCACTGCTTTGTGAAAATAACTTGAAAAGTTAGCTCAGGAGGGGTATAAATGTTGAAAAGCGTATAGTGCTCCTTAAAAATATCATGAAATGGGTCAAATTTGATTAAGAAGGCAAGTATAAATTGTCCAGCCAAGAAAATATAAAATCAGAGTAACAAAAAAAGAGTCATTTAGAAGGAACAGTTTTGAAATAGTATAATTTCAGCCTAGAGAATTATCTTGACCCATGCAGCTCAGTTTATATTTTTCCATATTCCCCTGGAAAAATTACGGGACCAAAATTGAACAAGGATTTAAATAGGATCTAATCTTTTAAGGCCTAATGGTTTAGAAGCCCGAAAGAAACATTCTCAGACATAAACATACAATCTGATCTTTAAAGACATTTTGTGGGTTAGAGGCCTGGAAGAAACATCCTCAGAAGTAAACATACAGATGTTGTGTGTTTGTTGTTGATACTTTCAAGTCTAGAAGCTGGTAAGAGCACGAATACTATGAATAAAATTGACTTCAAGCTGCATGGCTGCCTCTGCTGGCTGCTCCTGACCCATCTCCCTGCTACGTTTGTGTAGTACTTTTCCTTTATTTTATTTTTTATTCTTTAATTGAAGTTGATATTCAATATTATATTTTCAAGTATACAGTACAGTGGTTGGACAATTATATAACTTACAAAATGATCCCTCAATAAGTCTAGTACCCACCTGGCCCCATACAATTATTACAATATTATGGACAGTAGTTCATTGCTATTTGCCTCTGTGCAGGCACGGAGCAAAGGGGTTTCAGCTCAGCTTCTCGGCAATTCTCGACTCTGAAGCTGACCCCTCCTTCCCAGACCTCGTTCATACTCAGATGGTGTCTTTGAGCACCAGTACCACCCCTCAGTTCCTTATAGCTCAAGATGATTTGTGTTAGAAGTTGGAGATGATATTCCTATTTTGGGGCAGGAAGTTGTGCCCCCGTCCAATGAGGTGCACCCTGTCACGCACTACAGCTCAATCCGTTTGGGAGAGCCAGACGACTTCAAACCACGGCCCTGTGCACTGAAGACCTGTGGTGAAGCATTATTAACAGTTGCCAATGCTTAGGTGTTCACTGCGTGTCACGTAGCACGTAAACTGAGGCTCAGTTACTCAACCCCCGCAAGCCCGTGGCTAAGAAGTACAATTGGAAGTGGACACAGAGAAACTCACGCCAAAATCATGCTACGTTCCCTGCGCCATGCTGCTTCTCCACCGGGAACTCCCCTCGGTAATAGCAGCCATCTTGGTTGCCCAGGATATTTTTGCCAGAGCGTTGCACCAAAACAGGACTGCCCTCCTACTAGGAAGCCCGCGGTGCTGCATACCGCCCAGAAGCACCCTGAACGTCCCACAGGCCACGGACACTGTTGCCCCTGAGCACAGGAGCACCTAGTCCATCTACGGCGGAGCTGTATCCCAAGATGCAGCGCATCCATCCTCTGAGAAATAGTTTTCTTTTCTTTCTGCGCTGCCCTTCAGGGCCTCACACACCTACGCACTTGCGATTTGGTGAGCTGCTGGTAGAACCAAAGTCACGTTTCATTTAGGGATTATTTTATTCAGGAGCATTTGAACTCAATTTTGTGATTTCAAGTGACACAAAACACAAGGAAGACAAATTGAAGCAACATCTGATTAACAGTGAATAATTCGGAATTAATCAAAGTGGAGTTTAAGCAGAATGCCTAAGCTAACACATTCAGAATGTGAGCCGTATGATTGCTCAGGAAAAAAAAACAACGAGGAGTTTTTAAGTTCAAACGGATTTAGAATCAGCATTTTAGTGGTGGCAACACTTCACAGTCTTCTCACTTCCTTTGTCTCCCACAGAAACATTTCCTCCCAAATCCTCTTATTTTAATTTTTCTCTATGGTAGTACTTATTTTAAGTACTTAAGCTGTACTATCAAGCAGTTGCTTCTCATTTCCCCACATTGACAGAGAGACGTGTGTGACACAACTCTGCAGAGTTAGGGGTGGGACCAGAGACGGAGTGAGTGGCCATTTCCAGCAACAGGAGGTTGCGCAGAGGAAACGCGGTCCTGGAAATGAGAGTGAGAGACTGGAAGAGCGACAGGGTGACGCCACCCTATAAAAGTTAGGGTCCCCCAAAGCCTGCCTCTGAAAGGCTTTACATACAGAGAACTACCATCAAGAAAGTAATAGTAATAAAACTATGTATACCGAATGGGGCCAACGTGGCTTGACAGTTTTGAGTACACAAAACACAGAGTTTATTCTTGTATTATTACTTATTAATCATCATATTATTTCTCACATGAACGACTGTAAACTTAGTTTTGCCATACCCTACAGACAGATATACAGGGTCTGGCAGAAGGAAGACCTGCTTAAGTATGGTTGGTAGAGTAATATGGGTATAATAATTTATAGTTTTAATGTGAACATTTCACCTGAAATGTCATAGGGTGTGCTTGAGTGTGATATTGTTATGTTACAGAATTACATGCATAGGATTTTGTAATAAAAGACTTTGTAACGGAAAAGGGGCGTTATTTGTGCCGGACCCTGTATGTATCTATTTTTAAAAAATAATGACAAAAGCGGCTTACACATTATAACCCTTAACCACGCTACATAATGTGCCCTTTCTCACATTACTTTTCATTCTAGAATCCTTTTATGACCTTCAACTGTACCCACACCTCTATTGCTCCCTCTGTTAATTTCTACCCCCTCCTGACACCCAAAGCGATTGTCAAGTGGTGCTTGCTCTTAATTTTATTCCATTTCCCTCTCACTGTCTGATCCTCTGTTTCTCTCCCGCTTCCTGTTTCTCCCCCTTTGAGCCGCTTGTCCAATACAGAGAACAAGGGTGCTCCCTCGAGCTATGGGAATAAAGTTCCTACGCCACGGGGGCTGCCAAGGCTTGAACTGCCTGCCTGGTATCATGATTAGATCGTTGCCCATTGGCCTTTCCATCTAATGAGCAAGGTTTTTTCCTCATAGACTCAACAACTCAAGTGCTACCGATAAAACAGTATTGAGTGCCCACTTATGCTGTACACAAATGGAAAGTTCAAGGCCTCTTTTGCTCACTTGATTGCCTGAGTTTAGAGATCATTTTTCTGGTTTGAAGCAGAGTGGGACCTTGAGTAGGAAGAGAGATGTACCCATATATGTGTACAAAAGCTGAACCCTTTCCGGCATTTTCTGGTAATCCAACTTCGCCAAACCTCATCTGCAAAAACTCAGTATGAGGTAAATTGAGATTTGAAGCAGAAGTTCGAAAAAGCCTTTACCCCAGTGAGCCCATAATGTTCCAGTCTATTAAAATATTCAGAAATCCATTTTAAAATATTGCACATGTTAAAATAATGTTATAAAAGCTGATGAATATGACTAGGGACTTACTTTGCAATTGTGATCAGGCCCTGAGGCAAGTAGAGTAAAATTAGTTATTAGGGAACAGATGAGTCATCTGTTAGTGATGCAAATTTGTGCAACTTCTCTGAGTACTCTTTTTTTTTAAGCTTTAAAATTAGGGATTAGATAATCTGGTCTCTGAATCTTTTCAGCTATCACATTTTATGATTTTAAGTTACCTAGATTGTTTTGATCTCTCATTTTTATGTCATCTTTGATAAATTTCTAAAGTTTTCCTACTTTTTTCTCTGTATAGTTAGATTTGAAGAGATAAAGAGAACCTAATCTACATTTATTATGCCAGAGAGAAGATCCACAGGCAACTCCAAGATCAATATTATTGTCTCTAATTACTTTAACAAATGTTGATTTCTCTTACTATTTTTCTAGGCTGCCTCTGGCTTTTTCTATTTCCAATACTATTTAATTTTAAGGCACCTGACATTTTCTAAACCTTTGAAGGTTATCTTTTCTGTCTCTGTGTGTCTTAGAGAGTTATTTTTTATTTCATTAGGTGTTCCTGTGACTCAGCTGAAGGCATTACCAACTACCTTAATTTTGTATGTTCATGGGGTCTTTTTCAAAAGATGTGACCTTAGAGTCTCTTGACTGATAGATGAGGTTGCTAAAATGCTGAAATTCTAAAAATAAAACTGAATAAGATTTATAATACAATTATGTAACCGCCAAAAAGAGAGGGTTCTAAAGGTGCCCATTGGAGATGTGTCCTTATGTTAGGAAATTACACCGTAGTAATAGATTCAAATATGGACACACTGAAACTGCTCAGCTTTCAACCCTCTCTGATGTGGGGAGGTAGTTCATGAAAAGTTGACTCTCGCAGTTGACCAAACAGAAGCAACAACATTATGCAAATTTTTTATGATCTGTGCTTTTAAAGAATTATTAATTTTTCCTTAATAGCAACAAAATTAAGGCTGTCTTGACTCTCCAGTTACATGGATTGAATGAGAGTGAACCATATATTCATGCTTGTTGTGGTCTGACCAGTGATTCCATGTTTGAGGGTTTTAGCCAATTTGCAAAATGACTTTTGATGCTTTCTTATTTGGGGGAACTCTACTTTTTACTGTTAGCGCTCTTTTCCATGACAGAAATTACTGGCTGCCTGTGCTTGATTGCTAAAATGAGCACGAAGTCTTCCCTTACCTCTGTCCTCACCTTTTGTGATGTCACTTTGAGGGCCTTTTGTCTAGTGGTGGAACCTGTCACTTGAGTCTGAGAACCTGGGCCAATCTTGTGACTCACTTTAACCAAAGGGGTGTTGTGGAATCATCATTCCTCCCTTGCTCAGCTTAGAAGCAAAAATCAGTTTCATGCTTCTTGCTCTTGGACTGCCATGTGCCTCATTTGAACAAACTTGGGCTAGTCTGCTGTAGGATGAGTGTCATAGGGAGAATTCAGCCCAACTGTTCCAACTAAGGCCCCGTAAGTGTGACCTCAAGCAGCCAAAAATGTCCACAACTAGGCTAGACCAGAAGAATTACCCTGATGAATTCGGTCTACTTTGTCACCCACAGAAATATGATCTCAGCTAATGGTAGTTTCATCCTTATAAATCTTGAGGAGGCTTTGCAAGAAGCAAGTGATAACTAACATACTGCCCAGTGCTGCACTGACGTATTCTCTCATAGTTTATTTCATCTAGAGCTTCCCATGATAAAATTTATTGTTGGCATCCTTTGACAGCACAAACTCTTTGAATGAGCTAGCTAAAAAACAAAAAAACAAAACAAAACAAAAAAATACTGAGCAAGTAAAGTAAGTCCCTGTAAGATATTAATGACTCTTCCAGAAACAAGTTGCATTTTAAAATGTAACTTACGCAAATTAATCTTAATTGTTAGAATTTGGGAATGATACCCAGATTATTCCTCCTTCCTCAAAACACTTCCAGGACAATGACAAATGGGAAATAGAAGATATTGACCTCTCTGCCATCATGGTTTTCACTTCCCTTCATATGTGGTCTCTTTTAAAGAAGGTAAATGATTTTTTTTATCATCCTATTATCTCACACATATTGAAGCCAAAGCATCCTCTCTAATTAGTGCATTAATTTTTAATGAAAGAAGTCTTAATTTTTTATGAAAAAGTAATGCATGCTCAATCAAGAAAAGCTAACTAACATTGATTCTTTTTGCAAACTTCATCAAGCACTTACATTAAGCCAGATATTTCTCTAAATTCATATATATGCTTACAGCATTGTTATGCAGGAGATTATATTATTTCTACGCTTTTCAGATGAGAAAACTTAGGCACAGAAAACCCGGGCAACTTATCCAAGGTTACACAGGCCCCAGAGCTCAAGATTCATCCCCAGGATCCTGCTGCATAGTCTAAGGGGATACCTAGCAGCATCCCAAGCAAACATCATAGCTGTTAACAGCTTACGTTTATATGCTTTGGACTTTTACTATATAAATAAAAGGTTTCAGAAAAGCACAATAAATATATTTGGCATATAACTCTATTTTATAAGACAAAGATATTAATAAAATCTTGGCCCTAGGTACCTTGTCCCTAATTTTTATATATCCTGTAATACATACAGTTTTGTGTGACCTAGAGAGTTGCTGGAGTCATCGTCTGCCTAACTCAGAGCTTGGCTGCACCTTTAATTGATAACAGAGTAGTATCTCTTTGTTATGTGAATCTGGGAGGACTGATGGGATGGTTTCGCACAGAGTGCTTCTCAAGAATAAAATAATATAGTGTTATATTTCAACCTATCTTATTCTTCGTACTATTTTTATCACCAAAACTGAGCAGCAGGCAGATAATGAACTCACTCAAAATGATGAAACTCGATCACGTATTTTAGACAATGAATCGGTCATTTGGTAATGTTCAATGGGTGATCTAAATGCAGAGTTTGCCACATGAGGAAGCCTTCTCTGCCTTTATAAAAGCGAAATCATTTACCAGTAAAATGGACCTTTTATGCGAGAGTTGGAAGGCAGACGTTCACCACTGTTGTAACATCGTAACATTCCTCATGAGGAAAATTGCGTCCAGCTAATTGGTCGCACTTACAGTCCAGGCAACATCTGTACTTAAATTATTCAGCATCACTAACGTTCTAGAATCTCCCCAGAAATCCAGGAGCCAGGCTGCTTCACAGGCTTGGAGTGATGATTCATCTTAGATCAAATGACAGAGAGGCAGAAGGCAAACACCTGCCCTCCCTGTACCTGTGCTCAGTGCTGCTGCTATAGTGGTCTGTTGGCGACGTCTGGGTAAAACATGACACACATCAAGAAGATTCACAGAAACTGAAGGCCTTGGCGAGTGCCATCCACAGCTCTCTGTCAGCAAGGGCTTGTGGAGTTTGGAACATGTTCTAAGATTAAAACCAGACTCTACAGGATACCGGCATTTAGAGCTGACCACTTTGCACAGTTGTATAATGCCACTGACTTGCTAACCACCATAGCAGCCAGACCACAGGCCTGGCGCTAGAGAGCACTGGTCTAGTTCTGCTTGACCAGGTTTAAATTTATTTCACTGATCCCTTGGTTAGGGTGGATGGATGTAATTGCTGGCACTTCTCACTTGATCCCTTGAGTTCTAAGGCCATGGGTTCTCATACATAGGATATCAAGTATTTCCCTTGATCTTATTAAACTCCCGGCACCTCAGTGACAGCAGTAGTTAAGAGTGAGGGCTCTGGAGCCAGAATTCCTTAGTTGAATCCTGGACCTGCCATGTACTAAGTGTACAGACTTGGGAATGAAAAGTAAGCTCAGTGCCTCTACTTTATCTGTCTAGTGGAGATAGTAACCGTACCCACCTCACAGGGTTGCTTGTGAGATTAGTGCCTATAAAGTGCTGGGAATAGTACTGAGCATGTAGAAATTGTCCAATAAGTTTTATTATCATACTTATTTTTACGGACAGAATGAGAATGCCTGCATTACAGTGTCATTTAATAGTTAAATGGGATAATGTATGTCAAATGTTCAGCACCTCACTGGACATAACCTAAGCACCCAACAAGCATGATTAACAGCGGCTACCATGGGCTGTGAGTTTACCCCGTATCAGGCACTGTTAACGTACTTTACAGGCGCCTTCCCAACAGCTCTTTGAAGTAGGTACCAGTAACATCCTTAGTTTACTGAGACAATATTGAGGCATGGTAAAGTTAAGTAATTTGACCAAAGTCAGAAAAGAAAACTGGACCTACTAGTGATTATGATCGTGTGAACTTCAACAAAGATAAACCTGCAGCTCTAAGTGGCTTAAAATAATAGAATAGTATTTTTAATTTAAAATCCAAAATAGGTATTCCTGATTGGTAGGAAGCCCTCCTCGAAGTAGTGAGCCAAAAATTGGGGTTCTTTCTGTGTTGTGGTTCCACTCTCTTTTGTGTGTGGCTTCCAACGTCACCATACTTTCCTGCCTCAAGGGGGCAGATGGAAAAAGAACATGAAGAATAATTCAAGTTTCTGGGCAAAGCCAAGTTGCCTCACACTCACATTCATGTTTCATTGCTAGACTTTAGTTATGGCCACACATAACTGCAGGGGAGGCCAGGACATGCAGTCTAATTGTGTGCCAAGAAAGCATAGGGTTTGGTGATAAGACAGTCGTTTTTGCCATGGTGACAAAGATGGGACTTGAACCTAGGAATTGTGACCCAAAGCAATTGACCAGTATACTCTGTGTCTTCCTGTTCTCTCTTTACCCAAAAAGCCACATGGAATCTATGAGACATACTCAGGATGCAAGTTGTTATCCCTATCTTTGGCTTAGCTTCCACAAAGCTGAGACATTTGCCCTCACTGCAATATAATGTGTATTTAAAATGTTCTCCTAGAGCTGGTATCATAACAGAACTTTAATGACCTGGTTCACAAATACTCTAGCCATTTGGCTTCTAACACTCCTTAGTATTAGATCGGCATCTTTCATTCACCAATATTTACTCTTTGGACCTGCCATCTACTGGGCATTTCTATATTTTTCAGGTTATGTTTACTAAATCCTAAATTAAGTGAGTCAACCTCATTCAAAATTCCATTTTTAAGGTATTTAACTAAAAAAATGACAAACAACCTATAGTGACTGAATTTTTGTTATATATTTTAGAGACTCGTAATTCCAGCCTGTGACATTTAGGTTTACTCAGAATGAGATTGTCCTTCCACTGAAATTACTGTTTGGAAAGCGTCGTTGCCCAAGGCTGCATTAGGTGGTTTGAGCATACAAAAATGTCTGCGATCTCATGGGCAAGCGATGTCAGAAATCCCATAAGAACAGAGTGCCCTGCTGTGTCTAGTGCCAAATCTTTGTAACTTAGGTTTGCACTTACAAAGACTCTGCAAGGTTATCTGGGCTCTTGCAGGTAAAATTTCAGTTTTCTGATACCTCTAACTTGTCTATATCACCTTGAGGTAAGAATTGGGACTATCAGGTTGATATTTGACTTTGGTAGAAGGTCCCTTGGTTACCATTCAACATAAAAGGAGACCTTCAGAACATTAAAACTTCTCCTTTTCTAGTGAGTGACATTTTGGAAAAGGTCACAGCACAGCACAACATTTTTTTCCAAAAGGCATAGGCTTAAAATGCCATCTAAATAATAAATAAAAGTGCAACCAGGAGATGTGGTTCTTCAAGGTTGATCCTAGTCATTGTAGTTTACGATCTTTTTTTTTTAAGAAAAAGAATCGCTGATCAAGTGGCATTCACCTTCAGTAAGGAAAGATAGAATCCCATGAAGTTAGGGGACCCACTGACAGGGCACACCTGCTGCTTACGCTCAGTGTCTGGCCCCTGATGCAACAGGATTTGCAGCCTCCTCTGGAATGGGAAGGGGTCACACCAGTATTAGCTATGCTGGGGCTGTGAGGCTTTCTCCTCTCAGTAGGCCACTGGACAAACAGAGGCCTGTCCATACAGAGAACGTTTGCCTTTAGGAATGTTGAGAAAAAAAATCAATGGGAGAATCAAGGATAGTTTTCAGATATGTCATTTTTTTCATCTCTAATTGTTACTACTCTTTAGAATTACTCAAAAGTGGGGCTGGTGGTGACCTTCTGGAGGGACGGATCTATCACAGTGTCATCTATTCTGAAGACTCTGATGTGCTTTCCCAAACTGGGCCCCCCTGCCTGTTCTCATCATTACCTCCCCACGCCCTTCAACACAGCTGCTATTGCTACCTGTCCCTCAGGAAAATGCAAAAGAGGTAAAGGGCAGTATAGGCGGCACTTATTCTAATTGCTTATTCAGGATTTTTTTTATTGTTTCTCATTTAAATATAAAATCCTTCAATAGCTCATGTTGGAAAATAATATACTATGTCTTTTTAGTCAGGATCTGCCTTCAGCACCATTAAGTAGAATGAGAAAAAATATGTGCTTATTGCCCCCCTTTTGTCTTTTTCAGTTCCTTTCCTGGTTTATCCAGCAGACAACCAGTCTATTTTCAGTAATGGCTATAGGATTGGTATCTAAATGCCATAAAAATTCAGTGAAGGATGGTATTTATGCACAAATATTTGTAGAAAACATCAGGACAAAGGGCCTGAGGCTGAGACATTTAGATCAGGAGGACAGTGGAGTGGGAGGACATTTAAAATTTACTCTTCAAGTCCATCTCACATCCATTCGCTCTTCATGGCTATTGGTCATAATCTTGAATAGATAGTTATGTGATTACTCTCAGATAAAAGTGGTGAAAAGCTTTATAATGGTATCTGAAACAAACATTTAGTCATTAAAAACACAAATGTAACATTTTAATTTTTATATTTCATAAATGTCGTTCTTTTCTTGTTTAAGGAAAAGAAAGCAATTTCTGTCATTATCCAAATAACAACTGGTAAAAATCACTAAGCCAAGCTCCAATTCTCTTTTATTCCAGTGTTTTATAGACTAAGGAGATTCAAATAAGAGCTCCAAATGCAAAAGACTCATACTTTAGTATTCTTTTTGTTAATATTCAATGATTATTTTCTGATTGTACAACTGAATTATACTAAAAATAAGTGTATCCAAATGTGCTCTTAAAGAGAGAATAAGAGAAATAGAAACCATTTGTATCTCTGACCATTTTAGAGATGACCACCTGCAGCAGATAACTGTAGTAATATGATGAGATTCTTCAGGGCTATAGGACAAGCTCTGTCCAGAAAGTATCCAGCCACGCACCTGCGAGAGAGATTTATTGAAGAAGGCACAAGATACAAGAAACATCATACATAGGACAATGATGCCTGAGTCCCCTTCAAAGTAGGAACCTTGGGACCTCACACTATTCTCCCAATCACCATTAGCTACCTTGTCATGTATTCCCGAATCTCATCGATGGTCTGAAATCTCTTTCCTTTCAAAGGTAATTTTAGTTTTGGGAAAAGCCAGAAGTCACAGGGCACCAAATCTGGGCTGTAGAGGGGCTGAGTCACCTGGGTGATTTGATATTTCACCCAAAATCTCTGCACTAGACATAATGCATGAGCAGGTGCATTGTCGTGATGAAGCTGCCAATCACTAGTTGCCCATAGCTGCGGCCTTCTGAATCATCTGAATAGTTTCCACAGAGGAATGCTCAAGCTTAACACAAAATTTGATGCAGATTTGTTGCTCTACTTGTTCAGTCGTTTTGAATGCAATGGCCACACAGTACATGTGCTCGCTCAATGGTGTCTACCTCACCTACTGACTAGTACAGTGAAGTTGTCATTGTTCACACAGGAGCATTCAGATTCACTCTCCTGTGCTACCAGGTTACACTAATGTGGTGCAAACCATTCTTGTTATGTTAACGATGGTTAGACTTTTTCTGGACAGCTCTCGTATACCCACGTCCCAGTTTATTGGGAATGTGGTTGCTGAAAGGTCATGGGTTTGCCCCTCACTGGAAATCTTACTCAGCTGCCGGAAATTGCTTTGGTGAACTTGTATCACTTTCTGGGTGTAGCTCAAGCCAGTGACCGTTTGACACAGTTGTACAAAGTTCCGGCTCCACAGCCTAACTTCAGAATAATCGAGGGCCTTTCTGGGTCTAAGAAGCCCTGTGGGGTTGACAGAAACACACATAGCAGTCACATTCCAGGTCAGCTTCTCGCTTTATCCAGTTCTGTCTCCCTCATTTCCATGCAGGTGTATCTGAGAGCACACCCCAGTAAACTTCGTGCAGGAAGCCTGTCTCTTGTTTTGTTAATTTAATGTCATATTTTGAGTATTTTTATTTTGTTGATTCCTTTTTAAGTACATGTTATCTAGTAATTACATCACATTCCAATACACTGATGTGCCATAATTTACTTAATCATGCTTTAACTGTTCAATATTTATGTTGTTTTCAATTTTCCCATATTATAAATAACACTACGATGACATCAAATTGTTTTATACATAAATCTTTGACCATTTTATTTTATTTCATAAGTCTATAACCCCAGAGAAGGCAAGAACATGAACGCTATCAAGAATCGCACCACATACTGTTAAATTGTTTTCCAGAAATATTTTATATATATAAATGTATTTAAAATTTCACTACTATTTAAGATAGTAGTAGTCTTACCATACTCTTGCCAGGATTGAATATTGTTATTATAGTTGATTCTTTACCACAACATGCTACTCCCGGGTTGAAGTCTAAAATTGACCTTTTCACCCGGTGCTACCCTTCCTTCTCAGATTCCTGCAAACTTGCTGTCCCCACTGCTTCAGTCCCCTGCTGTGGGTCCCTGTCATCAAGGTTATAGATCAGTGCCAGGCTAAGCAGTTCCCTTTCCAATATATGAGAGTTATTTGTGTAGGCTTCGATTATGGATTTCTTGACCTTATTAATCTCTATACCTTCCCTAGAACCTAGTGTAGGTTCTTATACATAAAACTGTACAGTACAAATGCTTTGTAAAATAATTCATTGTCAAAGGCATTCATTAGTTTGGACACTATATAACTTGTTCTCTTTGTCATTCAAAAAGACCAGTGTTAAGTCACAAAAGTATCCAGTTAGTGAATTACTGGTCTTGATGGTAGACCAGGGGTCCCCAGCCTCCAGGCCACGGACCGGTATGGCCCCGGCCTGTTAGGAAGTGGGTTGCACAGCAGGAGGTGAGCTTGAATGGAATGCTCTTGAATTATCACAAAACCATCCCCCACCTCCAGTCAGTGGAAAAATTGTCTTCCACAAAACCAGTCCCTGGTGCCAGAAAGGTTGTAGATGCAACAAAGGCAATTATGTACTATAATATATTTGGAAGGGCAGGTCCTTTGATGCTAATGTATTTTGTTTTCTACTTCTGAACCCGAGGCTAGTTGACTGTTCGTGCTTAAGAATTTAAAACAGAAACCACAAAAAATATAATTTTCTCATTTACGTATTTTAATTTAGTTACTTCAGTACATTTGTGATTCTAAAGCTATGGTCTTGGACTTATATCTTAATAGTGATTAATATATGTTAACGTAGTTGCATAAATATACAGTAATATTTGTTGAATAACTAAGTAAAATCAATTTCGAGCAACTCAAGTCTGCAGTTTGTGCTTAACATAAATGAGTTAACTAAACTGTGGTGGCTGTGTTCTGCAGGCCACATGGAACTGCATTTTAAATAGCTTAGACCAGATTCTTCCAAAATGCGTTTCTCATTCAAGGGGAAAATCCGAAAATCTGTTCTGTTTTCAAGAATGTCAAATTGCAGTTTCCCACCCTGACTCAGATCTCTAGTTTCTAAGCACTTACTGAGTTCTTTGTAGAAAAGTACTATTGGCTAAAATCAATGAAGCAATTTTAAAACTCCTACTCAAGACTCTTTGCTACAAAATAATTAACTTGAGAGCTGTAATGTTTCAGTGGATAAGCAGGCCAATTTTTTTTATCCAATACCCCAAAAGTCTAAAAATGTCGGGCAGTAGAAATTCATTTTTAAAAGCCATTGCTAGATCTAAGGTATTTTTATTTACCAGCTTAGCAGTGGTTATATGGCAGTAAAATAAATTTATAGAGTAAGGATTTTCTGGTCCCTCCAGTGCACGAGGAATGTAAAACTGTCATGGGCCATCTTGTGATAAATTTAAGATAGGTAGGCATTGAAGAGCAAAAGGGAAAGTTAAGGAAATTCAAGGACAGGAATCTTAATTTCCTCAAAATGACTCCTGGGAGTCTGCAAGCACCAAGATTAAATGTCTTTACTGTGAACCCCTTAAGGTCCTCTGTCTTGGTTTCCATGGCAGATAGAAATGCAGGTGAGAGAAAAATGAGTTGCCTTCAATAATCGAAACAAATCAAAGTGCTGATGAGATAAGGGTAAAAAATATAGACAGCCTCTCCACCCCAGAAATGTAAATAGCTGAGATTATAAAATCAAAATACTCTTTCACTTTATTCATCTAGGCCCATCAGTAAAAATCTCAGTATCAGACACCTGTAATTTAGTAAGGTAAGGCTTAATACTTCAAACTCATGCAATGAAAGGTGTGAGGTAGATCTAAGATTGTATTATGAATGCTCATATAATTCCTCACATTGCTGAGATTTTAAAAAGATCCTTAAAATGAGAATGTGACATAATCATAAATGTAAGCTGACTGTTTGAATTGGAAGAGTAGGTGATGACTTGTACAGACAGTAATACAAAACAATGTAGTAACCTGTTAGGATTCACTTAATCATGAAATAGTGGTTAAAAGATCAAGTGATTTATTAAAGCTTGGGACATTCAGAAATAACTGTTGACTTCACATGATGAATTTATGATGTTACTCAAACGCAAGATAAATACTATGATTCTTTCATTTAATCAATATCTTTTAACATTACCAAATTTATTTATAACATACTATGTCAGAACACATGAACAAAAATATATTTTGTGGAAATTAGTGCTTAAATTGTCTAATTCGCTGAAACCAGTTTCTGAACTCAGCTCACTCTGAATGTATGGACTTTTGCATTACAGATTTTTTTAAATATCATACTACATTTTTAAAGTCCATTGTTTTTTAAGTTTTTCAAGTAGAATAGAACAAAAGAAAATAAAGATATTTTGAAAAAAAAAAACTTCTTCTCTCTTAACCCATCAAAATGACAGTAAGTATCCACCATTCTCCTAGAAGTAGAGGGAAAAGTTACATAGATGAAGAAAAATTTAAGTATACCAAACTATCTTTAGAGAAAAAGGATTCAGATAATTATAAAAACAATTATCATGCATTTATCTTAGATTCAGCATTCACCTAGGATTGACCTTTCAAGAAACCCAGCAAGTAAGCTACTCCAAAGAATCAGAATTTTCACTCTGAGTGCCTAGGCAAGGTTTAGCTCTTTAATTCCTGTCTCGAAATTTCCCCGAACTCTGAATTATACACGCACACACACGCTGGGCTGTTGATGGTGTGTAAAGAGTCTCAATCGACAATGGCCATATGTTCCAGGAAACGAGAACAAAGATTCTAAGGGAGAGACAAACGTGGGAGATGGCTCTGGAGCCATCTTTTGTCCATTGAAAATACTCTACTGTACCTCCACGCAGGCCCAGAAAGTTGAGGCTTGGCCAGATTTGACCCTTCAACCCCATTTCACTTAGTTCTGCACCAGAATAGTGTACCAGCTGTCAGGAATTAAACTGTTTGGATGATTAATTGTAAGGCATTAACAACTTGGAATTTGGCAGAATGCAGACTACAGTAGGCAGAATAATGACTCCTGAAAGATGTCCTTATCCTAATCCCTGGAACTTGTGAATATATTCGGTTATATGGCAAAAAGAAAATAAGGTTGCAGATGAAATTAGGATTGCTAATCAGCTGACCTTAAACAGGGAGGTTGTCCTGGATTATCCAGGCAGGCCCAATCAATTGACAAGGGCTCTTACGTGCCGGAGAAGGAGGCAGAAGAGTCAGACTCAGAGAAGAAGATGTAATGGTGAAAAGTAAGGTCAGAGTAGTGCACTGTGGGAAGTATTCAACTCTAATTGCTGGCGCTGAAGATGGAGGAAGAGGTTCATGAGCCAAGGAGTGCAATCAACCTCTGGAATCAGGAAAGGTAAGAAAAATAGATTCTCCAGTAAAGCAAACAAAAAATAACCAGGACTTAAAGATCTGAGATATTTCTAACCTATTCATGTTGCAAAAAGTCAGTGCCCAGTCACATCAAAGGCTGCTTTGATTAGGGTTAGACCCCCTCAGAAATCTCAGGAGAAATTAAAAACTGAGATGGGATTAACTAGATGAGATCTGTTAAGGAATCTCTTGTCTGAGGGAGTGAGTCTCCGTGACATACACAGGAGACCCACGAGTTTTTTGAGAACTTTTATCAGTAGAAACGTTGCCACATTAGACTGAAAAAGGCAGAGAATATGAATTTAAAGAGGATGGTAGAGAGGAAATGAAGAGAAAATTCAGTGGTTTCAGCATTAACAAACAAGAAACAGTAAAGTAAATGCTAGTTTATAAGCAGAATTCACCTGGAAGTGTCACGGTTTACTCCTTTTTTTTTTTTTTTTTGAGAGAATTGGAAGTTAGAATCAAAGTCTCTGGGAAGGAGAAAGAACTGGTAGATAACACATTCAACTTTCTTCAAAAAATATGGGACACTGGTGGAAAAAATGGAAAAATAATAAGTTTATACACATTTGCATGATTATACTGGTGCTATTTAAAATAATGGCAATTATGTGACAATTTAGTGGATAAAATATATATAAAAGCTTTTAGTTTAACTGATACTTACAAATTTTTTTATGTGAGAACAGACATTCCCAGGATGGGATGCTTCTATAATAAGCTGAATATGCAGGAATCTAAAGTGACAAAATATTTAGAAACAGGTTAAAAATGTGATGACTTTATATTGCTAAATCCTTCCATTGATAGAGAGAGAGTCATTGTTTAAAGACATTGGAGAGCAATTCTTTCAAATAGTTCTTGTTTCAACTTTCCCTCCCCACTCCTTGTATATAAATATAATATAAAAGCAACTAACATTTGTGGTGAACTTAGAATATCCCAGGTTCCCAGCTTTACAGATAATGGATACATTATTTCATACATTTTCACAAGACATAACGAGATATGTACCATCGTCAGCTCTATTTTTCAGGTGAGGAAACTGAAGCACCAGGGAGGGAGTAAAGTAACTTGCCCAAGCGGCAAAGTAGGAATTTAAATTCAAATCTGTGTAATTCTGGAAACACAGCTCTTAGCTACCACATTATCCTTTTTTAAAATATCTGAAAATTAACTGCTCATAACCAAAGTTTTCTGATGTACCTGGACAGTAGTATGTCAGGTCCAAAGAACTGATTTCTCAATATGGCAGATATGTATAATAACCTCCTTATAATATTCCTGCCTGAGGTTAGGGAGACAAACTGAATTAAATAGGCAAGCCTTTAAGTTGAGATTAATTGTCTATGTGCCTTCAGAAAGGAATAGTAGTAATAATAATATTGATTGCTTGTATACGAGGTCTGTCCAAAAAGTATCCAACCATGTCCTGTGAAAAATAGACATGTATGGAAGAAGGTACAAGGTACAAGAAACATTGTACAGGACAATGATACCTGAGTCCCCGTCAAAGTAGGCACCTTGGGACCTCACACGGTTCTCCCAGTCACCATCAGCTGCCCTGTCATGTTTTCCTGAATCTCATCGATGGTCTGAAATCTCTTTCCTTTCAAAGGTGATTTTAGTTTTGGGAAAAGCCAGAAGTTGCAGGGCACCAAATCTGGGATGCAGGGGAGCTCAGTCACCTGGGTCATTTGATGTTTCATCAAAAAACTCAACATGGGACTTGATACATGAGCAGGCAGATTGTCCTGATGAAGCTGCCAATCACTAGTTACCCATAGTTGTGACCTTCTCAATCATCCCAATAGTTTCCATGGAGGAATGTTCAAGCTTAACGTGAGATTTAATGTAGATTTGTTGCTCTACTTGTTCAATCATCTTGAATGCTACAGCAGCACAGTACACATGTTTACTCAACAACATCCACAGCCCCCACTGACTAGTACAGTGAAGTTGTCATTGTTCATACACACACACATTCCAGTCCACTCTCCTTGGCTGCCGGGTTGCATCAATGTCAGGCAAACTGTTCTTGTTATATCAACAGTGGCTGGACTTTTTCTGGACAGATCTCACCATATTATGGCACAAATACTAGGCCAAGGGTTTCCCATAATTTATCTTGTTTAATCTTCACTCACAAGAAAGCCTGTTTTACAAGAGGAATAAATTGATGTCTGGAAAGCTTATCAGTTAGCCCAAGGTCACAGAACTGGTTATAACTATGAGTTTAGGCTCCATTTTAAGGACCGCTGTGATTCCTGCCTTATGTGTAGCTACACGTGTAGATTTTTGCACAGGAAAAGTTTTGGCAGGCTAAACCATCTGCTCATTTTGGGTTCTGTTTAAATGTTGGGTGGCATTCAAGAAGGGAAAATGTAATCACACAGTATGAGGACATGAGCACGTTGTGCCTGAAATATCCTTTGACAGCTCGATATGTTCCAGATGGTTCCAGATGGGCTGTCATCTCATAATCTTCCAAATATGGAGTAAGTTTTCCTCACCTCATTTGTCGGAACCACCTTAAAATCCTGGGGCAGTTTTCTCCCCCTTCATTTCGGCAGGTTAGAATTGCTGTTTCCCCAGTCTGCTGTATCACAGTGTCGCTGGCACCTCTGATCTGCACGGGCCCCTGAGTCATAAAGAGTTAATACTTAGCAACTAGGTCAGATAAGCATGCAAGAGTTCCATCTTTAATGACGTGATTTACAGTTGAATATGGACCTCAATATCATTTGTTAACATTGTACACTGTAAATGGATTTAAAAACAGTTTAGATTAGGGAACAGACAGGGAAATCACTTCTAATCACAGACTAACTGACAAATGTTATGGTCTGAAATTTACCGTACCACATTAGTATGGGTTTTTTTTTCCCCTTTCTTTTACTAGAAGTGACTTTAGCTACATAATAACACTTTTCAAAGTGTAACTTAATATTTCCCTGTTCTTATTTTCTTCTCCATGTTGGGGGAAACAAGAAATGAGTTGTTGCTAGGAAAATACTAATAGCCACCAACTGGGTCCCTGACATTTGAACAAGCTTAGAAGGCCATCAGGAGTACACATGAATCAAACAAAGCTGGTTTAGATCATTTTATACCCACATCAATCATTGACTATTCCTGAAAAACTACAAAGGGAAAAAGGGCTCATAATAGCCTACAGTAGACTACCCAGTCTCCCACCTGCAGAAACAGAATTTCCTTCAGCTTAAATGCTGCCGATGTGCACCTGTAAGAAGAAAACCCCATGAGAAAAATGTCAATGTACATCAAAACTAACCTGTTGAAAAGAAGGTTATGTTTCATAACTGACAGGCAGATTAAGTAACTTTCTATGTAGTAGAATATAAATAACACCCTTGGAGAGATCCTTGCCCTAATTTTTTTCCATGGTTTTGATTACAAAGTAAACAACTCCCATATTTCTTATTTCTTTGTATTAAAATGTAAAGATCTGATAAGGACAGTAACTGAGGTCACATAATGACAAATACCTAAGTTTTCCAGAGAAGGCGATCCAAGACTGGTAACGGAATCAGGAGAGACATGACATAGGGAAATGGGGATGGAGGGTTTGGGATGAGTGGGTAACTGGAAGCCAGAAGATGGATTGAGTCAAGGTGGAAAATGAAGAGCAAAGAAACAACAAAGGAAGAGAGCAGAGGGAAGAGTTTTGACAGAAACATTAGACATACTGGCAATTTCGAAGTTTCTCCAAGAGTCACGCTTGAGTGGATACAAATAGAATTGTCCATTTGGAAATATTTATCAAAAGGCTTTAGTAATTCTATTTTAAAGAGTTGAGTCTAATAAAATAATCCTAAACATAGAAAATTCACATCATTATTTGTAATACCAAAAACAGCAACCATCAAAACATCCAACCATCGGCTAATTACTGAGTAAACCATGTCTATCGGCTCAAGTAAGTCTTGCAAATACTTTCAAACTTATGCTTTAAAGAATATATGACAAACATGTTCATGATATAAAGTTGATTTAAATAAAAATATACAAAATTTAGAGTAATTGTTCTGCTAAAAATGAATTAACGTGTTGACTGGGGCATATCAGACTGTGAATGTGTTTTGTTGATGGCATTGTAGATGATCAATCTCTCCCCTTCCTTTACCTCATCGATTATTTCTTTTAACAATTGACATTTTCCAAAAGGTTTTTAATAAACCATTATTGTTTTGTAAAGGAAATTATTTGAGTATCAGTACTGCTATGATCCCAAGTTTAGACTCCAAGGCTAGCCAGGTGTATATTAATTTCCTCTGGAAGTTTTGGGTTTAATCAATGACAATCCCAGAGACAAGAGAGATCCCTCAGGTCAAGATTATAGGATTAATTCTTCTTTCCTAGTAGTCTGTAAACAAGAATTAAAAATTTACCACCAACATAGGGAAAAAAATAGGTTCAGATCATTGTATCAGATCAATTAGTTGTGGGCTGTCACAGGAAAAACATAAATAAGTTTTGGTGGAAATTGCAATTATCTTCAGAACAATTATTCAAAGTTGGCCTAAAAGTTCGCCAGAAAGACAGGCACTGTTGTGAAGGGGGATGTGGAGACACGCAAATCATCTGTCATCCTGAAAGTCCAATACTGGCTGGTCTTGACAGTAAGCAGATGAGCAGTTATTGCTGCCATAATTGGATTTTATTAAGATAGGAGATAGAAATAGAGATAGATCTATTTCTTCCCTTAGAGATTTGACATTTGAAAAGATATCCCTGCCAGCGGAGGATTTGGTGAAGGCTGCTCTTTTATAGCAGAAATTTTAAAGAAAAACATGTTGTGTGATGATTCACGTGAGGATGTCAGCCTTTTCAATGAGGACGGGGTATTATTTTAATGCTGAAGGATCTTAGTGTACATTTGGTATTTCAGAGAAGTGTTTACTTGTAAATTAAATTAGTCTTTTTAAGACTCATACTTGGGTTGGAGTATATACTAAAACAAGAGGGAGCATGCAGAGCTGAATTTGAGTCCCCATCCATTGCCTTAGAAACATATTTCGTACATTCCAGCCTCATTTTTAATCTATAAAAAGTAAGTAATGCTAATATTGACTAGGCACCATTCTAAATACCTCATACACTTTAACTCATTTAGTTCTTACGCCGACTCCATGAGGAAAGTACCATTAGGAATAAATGAAATCATGTGTCTGAGGCACATTCTATATATAGCACACATAGGCAGGCACAATACATTTGGTCCCTTTCTCTTAAGAAGAAGGTTCACAATCCTGGCCCACAGCCTACTAATACATGAATAGTGAGTGGTTTGTGAGTATGCAGCTTTTGCTATTTTCTATCCATTTGGAGAGATTGGAATACTCCAGGTTCTCCTAAAAGGAGACCCTGAGACAAGGTTTTAAATGCAAGTAGTGTATTTGGAGAATGGATAAGTAATAAGGAAAAGGGAAACATTCATTAAGAGGTGGATTAATAAGTGAGTCGCTGCTTCGGACATTTGGGGTTCAATCCTACTGGGGTCCTTCTGGGAGACTGTTTAAAAAATACCTGAAAATCTTTTTTCTAAGAAATGAGGGAACTAGGGAATTTATGTGACTACTCGAGAGTCACCCCTGAGCCATTGGCTCCCCTAGCTTCTGATCTTGCTCCATTTTGAGCAAGATGCCATAGTCAGACAGGGCAATGGCCCGAGGGGTAAGCAGAGGGGCCAGTCACGGCTTCTGCTGTAGTTAAACAACGAACACCAGGTTTACTTTGGATAGAAGGAGTTACCGAATTTCAGTGATCCTACATTTTCTGCATTTGAGTGGCTCAGATTTCTTTTCTTTATGTTTTTAATTTTTACTGTGCTTTTTCATTACCGTTTGGTCCCCTCACACCCTCCACCCAACAATCACCACACTGTTGTCCTTGCCCATGAATCCTTTCTCCTTTTTGCTCAATCCCTCCATCCCCTAATCTCCCCCTCCCTTAGCTGTCACCCTGCTCTCTCTATCTGTGAGTCTGTCTCTATTTCTAAAAGCATGTGCCTTGCATAGACTCAACAGAAATCACATCATATCACATCTTTGGATTTAGATAAGACATAGATGCACAGAGGGACCATTTAACAAATTATTCTAGCTGTTCAGAACAAACAATTAAACAAATAGAACCTGTTTTTATTTGCTCCCAGCCATACTCCAAACAAGAACAAAGCTATGAAGTATTAGACAAGGGTATTATCACAAGGGGGGACATCAGCAGAAAGATGGTAGAAGGGGTGGAGAAAGAAACTTACAACTTAAGACCTCAAAGGCAAATGCAATTCAGGGACCTAGAAAAACCCAGAAGAATAGGCTCTCATAATTGCATAACCATCAAGGGACAAATTCACTTTCAAAGTAATTCAATGGCTTAGAGGCAACAAATATCTGAACTGAGGCAGAGAAATAAGATAAAAACAATGGCCCTTGAAATCTGACAAACCTTGTGCTGTCTCAGGGTAAATGTTGCAAGTAATTTGCCAGGATTTTTCCCAGCAAGAGATTTAAACACAATACTCATTACAATGGTCTTCCAGCAAACTAGACAGAAAGGGCAGACCCAGTGTGGGGGACTGAGAAGCAGTAAACAGGACAATTAAAGGGAAGTATAGGGTCTGAATGAATTGACAGCCCAGTTAATTCATTGGCTTTACAAAAACAATGAGGACATCTCCCTGCTTTTAAGAAGTTCAGGTTCTACTGGAGGAGACAAAGGCATAAGTAGACAGTGAGAATTCCCCCTGATAGAAGCCACAGTCCAATTAAAAAGAGGTCACTTTAGTATGACAAAAGAAGTTAATTAGGGCCATGGGAGGTTTGGGAAAGTACCCTCTTGTTGCTAATGCCTTTTCAAAAAAGGATTAGAAGGACATCATAAATATTTAACCCGGAGATACAGGATGGACAGATAAGCTTGGAAACAGAGAGGCTGCCAAATGCATGTCACCACATCAAATATTCCATCCATATGGAGAAGGAGGAGGCAAGAACGAGGGCAGAGCTTTGCTTTCTTGGAAGTCAGACACCGGCATAGTGGCAAACCAAGCTCAATCATCTAATATACAGTGTCATGTCCCATAGATGTAAAGTCAGTCCATTTTTTAATAGTAAAATTTCTTTATTCTAGCATCTAATAGTAAATTTTAAACATTTTAACCATGTCCCTGGGAAGGAAGAAGTTGGCTTCACTTACTATTGATTTTTTCAAATTTAATTTATTTGCTCAAGCTTCAAAGCTTTGCGAATGCTAATATACTACCCCTCTGTGACCAAGGGATGTAGGCTCAGAATGAGAAGGACACTTGAGGGAACTATCCCTCTCTATCTTGATTTGAACCTGGTGTATGGCGGGGGTGGGGATGTTGGTGGGGAACTTTATATCAATTTCCCCTTCATTGAAAACTCTCCTCTCCAAAGAGCACTCCCAGGACAACAAAGATGTCTTTATTTAGCCAGGCCCAGTTTCAATAATCAGTGATGTAAGCAAAGCTCTTTTTGCTGTACGCAGGTGGACAGACACATTGGTCCCAACTTAATAAACTGCATTCTTTAGTGAGATGTCTGATGTATTCCAATTGTCTGGCTGGATCACTGGGACCCAGTTTTTTTTTTTTAACAATGATCAGACAGATCCAGTATTAAGGGACCAGGAAACAGCATAGTGGTTGAGTGCATTCTGGGGCTATCACATTGGGCAGGCAGAATTATGTCTAAACTCCCCTGGGATTCTGGGTGGAAGCTGTGAGTGATCATCACTGCCTCCCAGTGCTGGGAGTCAAAGTAGCCTGAAGAACTATACTGTACATTAGGAAGAGCTGAGATGGGACTAGAACAAGAATAAGGCTGACAATACTAGTTTAAGGTAACATAAAACTACTTTGATAAGTTTCAGCTCATGGTAATTTCCCCCAAGTCAATTTAGACCTGTATTTTGGCTGCCCTTTGTTATTAGATATTTAGGATGCCCTAAATGTGGATTTGGAGAAAAAAAAATGCTTGAAGATGTAATTGTTTAAAATTTGTTTAAATATGAAAAAGCCAATAATAAGTGAAACCAACTCCTTCCTTTTCTGAAAAATGCTCAAAAAGTTGAAACATACTGTTAGTTGTTAGAATAAAAGAATTCAGCTATTAAAACAAAAGAATAATATGCAGAGGAAATAAGTCAGCTTGAAGGAAAATTCAAATCCAGCTGAACCCACTGGGAGGCCCTGTGTGGAGGAGGAGGCAGCCGGAGTCTTAAGCTATTCTTCTCAAAGTTCAGTGTGTATATGAACTACCCGGAAATCTTGCTAAATGCCAGTGAATAACTTGGGTACAGCACAAGTATCGGCATTGCTAACATGGTTGATTTCTAACATTTCGAACAGGCTAATGTTATTGGCTGAGGGACCACACTTTGAGTACCAAAGGCCTATGCGTTTCCACCATGGGTTTTCATTTGCTGTGTTATTCAGAAGATATGACCTAGTACAGATTTGTCTGTTAAAGCACTTTGATATCATTGTGTTAATAGGAATCTCTGCAAAAAAAAAAAAAATCAATAGCAGAAAGTACAAGGGATTTGGCATTTGTAAGTTCTGGGATTGAATCCAAGCTCTTCACTTATTGTGTGACCCCTTGATAGACTCAGTTTCCTTAGCCACAAAACGTTTACAACAATCTCTGTCTTCCTATCTCTAGGGATAGTCTGTAATAGTGAATGGTGGTGGCTATCATTAATTGTGTGCTTAGTATTTTGTGATAAACCCTTTAAATATATTAATGAACTTAATCTTAATAACAATCTAGTGAAGTAAATACTATATTATTGGAACCCCCCTGAGGATGTGTGGGTCCTCGTAAATGTTCACAATTTGAATGAGAGTCATTTAGAAAAATCATTACAGAGAAACCATCCAAGGTAGAGAGAGTGGTCTGAATTCAATATCTGACAAAGCGAATTTATTCATCAAGGGACAGTTTCCAGAGAGCTGGTGCCTGCATGAAGTCTCATAGTAGAGGAGATACACAAGAGACTGTGATAATTCTGGCTATTTTTTTTTCTTGCTTCCATTAAAAAAAAGTAACATGTTCAAGAAGCTCAGACAACCCCCATCAAGGTAAATACAATTAAAACAATACTTAGACAAATCATAGGCCAACTGCTGAAAACAAGTGACCAAAAAAATGTCTTAAACCTTCATAAGACAAAAGACATCCCAAATTGGAGAATAATGATAAGAATGTAGCTGATATCTCATCAGACACAATGACAGGCAGAAGACAATGGAACAGTAGGTATAAAAAGAAAATGACATCAACCCAGAATTCAGTATCTGGCAAAGATAGTTTTCAGAAATGAGCTCAATAAAAACATTTCCAGTTAAACAGAAGCAGAGAGAATTAATTACCAACATCTAAATTACACCACAAGAAATGCTAAACTGAATTCCTTAGGCTCAATGGAAATAACGCCAAAGGGAAACTCAGATACACAGAAATAAATGAAGGACAATAAAACATATGCACTTGGAAAAGTAAAGGAATATTTTTATTTTTAAAAGTTAGAAAAACTGTTTATTACAAAAAATCAACATCATGTTTGATATTTTAAACAAATGTTTACATAAAATTTGACAATTACAATTTACATTATGTGAGAATATGTGGAATTAATCATACTGCTGCAAGGTTTTAATATTTTATGTGAAGTGCTACAATATTATTTCTAAGTAGAATGTGATAAATTAAGGATGCATATTTTAATACATGAAGCAACAACTAAATAAATAAAAGGTATTGTTAAAAAGTCAACAGAAAAATTAAAATGTAATACTAAAAATATACAATTGATTGAGAATAAACCAGTAAGAGTAACAAAAGTAAAAAAGCAGATTGGACTAACAGAAAACAAAGAACTACATGTTAGATTTAAATACAACAATATCAACACTTGCATTAAATAGATACAGTCTGATTGTTCCACTTAAATGCAGAGATTGTCAGGCTAATTATAAAAGCAAGACTCAATACTATTGTCTTCAAAAATGTACTTTAAATATAAACACACAGCTTAAAACTTAGCAAGTGAAAAATTGATATTTCATGCAAAGAATAGTCAAAAAGTTAGAATGGTTATTTTAATGTAACAGAGAGTAGACTTTATCTTTCCTTTCATTTATGTGATGTATTACATTTAGAACAAACAGTGTTATCAGGGATTATGAGAGACATTTCAACGATAAAGCACTCATTTACCAAGAGCACACACCAATCCTAAATGTGTATGTCCTAGTAACAGAGTTTCAAATACAAGAAAGAAAAGAAGGCAAACCTAAAAGGGGAAATAAATCCACAATAGTTGGAGATTTTCTCGTAAGTGACAAAGTAGGGAAAACGGATCTGCTAGGATATAGAAAGAACTTCTGTTTTTGATTTTAATGATGTGACTGGAACTGAGCTTGCCTTCTGCCTTATCAACAAGAAAACTGGACCAAATGTATCCAACAACTGTGGAGGAAAATGAATTTCCCAGAAAGAAGGAAATTAAATGTGGTGAGACTCAGGTCATGCAGCTTTCTGCCTGGAGGCGTTTTCTGAATCAAAAGGCGAGGTGGGCTAACTGAAGCAGATTACAATGGTGTCACTGAGTACAAGGGAGAGAAGTAGTTTAAGAGCTCCTAAGAGGTTGGAATTTGTGGAAGAGAATCCCAAAGAAAAGAAAAACACAGGGAATGAACCTTAGTAACCAGCATAGGATTTCCTTTGAGTTTGTTCCTGACCACTAAACCTCACTGGCAAAGATAAAATACCCTGAGGATAGGTAAAGAACACCTGGAGAGCTCCATGCTAAACTACTCCTGGAACTCACTCCGAGCTAGGAGACACTAGATTGGGACTAGCTAGCATATTCAGTGGGGACAACACTGGGCATCATGCTTTAGTGCTAAAGCAGGGCTTGCCCCTAAAGTAAATGCTACCCAGAAACCTCCCTCCCAAAACTAAACCCGAAACCTGGAATAATCAAGGGAGTCAGCAAGGAACTTATTTGCTGACCACAGCAAAGTTTAATGCTCTTTAAGGGACAAAAACCATAATCCAGACACTCAACCGTGATGTCTGGGATCACGTAAAAAAAAAAAAATCTAGAAATACCGAGAAGCAGATCATGATGACCTATAACCAGGATATTAAAAAACAGACAGCCAATAGCTACAAACCCAGAAATGGTAGTTAATAGAATTGCAAATCAAATATTTTAAGATGACTATTATAAATAAGCTCTGAGTCACGGGAAAGCATAATGGTAACAAGAAGAGAAACGGAGGATATAAAAACCAAATAGAAACTCAAAAGATGAAAAGTACAGTATCTGAAATAGAACTGAATCCGACATTCATGATAAAATCTCTTGGCAAATTAGAAATAAAAGGTATCTTCTTCAACCTGTGATAGGCACTATGAAAGACCTATAGCTAGTATCAAATTTAATAATGAAGGACTGAATCCTTCCCCTATCAAGGCCCTGTGAAGACTGAAATGAGACATGGATGTCAAATGTCACCGCTTTCATTCAACACTACATTGGACATCATAGCACCTGAAGGCGGTCAGTACCAATTGGTGAAGTCTGTGACTGCCTCTCGCATTGCAGCTCCAGCAGCTTCCCGGTGAGTCCTGGGAAGTCATCTCCTGTTCCTTCTAGACGCCGAAGGCCGTGAATTCCAGTCCTCTCCTCCAGTGAACGGGGAATGTTAAGACGTGTGTCATTGTGTTGAGGAAACAGATCATATGTGTTAGGCAGATAATGGCTTTAAACATAATGCAATGTTCTTTTCTATTTGTATCAGCATCAGCGAGACTTTCTCCTCCTCCATCCCCCATTATTTCCAGGGCATTCATTTGAATCCACAGTAGGATTGGGAACAGTAAAGCAGGGAAACAAAGAGAAAGAGGAGTCATTCAACTCATGCATGCAAAGTAGAATTTTTGAGTCTGCAACAATAAAATTGTCTTAGAAGCCAGCCTTCATAGAAAAAGAACGTAATTTAAAAAATTTCTTTCGATAGCATTAACATAATATGAACTAGGCTTGACAGATTAGATCACAGAGTTCCTTCCCTAGTGTGGAGACAAGATTGATTCTGCCATTAAGACCGCACTGTGAGGCCTCACGTACCCAGGAAGATGGATGGCCATCAGTAAAATACTTAAGTACAGTCCGTGACAGGAAGGGAGAGGAGATGAAAACTTGCCTTTGTGTGCCAGTGAAGTGTGGGAAGGATGAGACAGTGAGAGATGAATTAGTTTTTGCTATAGAATACGCCACATCAAAATTTACTGTCCCAAAACAACAATAGTTTATTGAGTTCACGATTCTGCCTGTCATCTAATTTGATAGAGCTCGGTGAGGTAGTTCTAGTCTTGGCTGGACTTACACTTCAGCCTGTGATCATAGTTAAGTGACTGGCTGGTCTAGGATGGCCTCAGATGGGCCAACTTGTCACTATTTTCCTGGTCTCGTGCATACACTGGTGGCAGTGTTCCAAGAAAAAGGACAGAGGCACACCAGGCCTTTTGAGGCTTACAGTCAGAAATGACATGGTATCCCTTCTGCTGCATCTTATTGGTCAAGGCAATTCACAAGGCCAGCCCAGATCGAAAGGGTAGAGAAAGATACCCCTGCCTCTTGATGGAAGGACTTCAAAGTCATAGTACAAAGAAGGATGAAAGGGACTACCAGTGACCATTTCTGTAAGTAATTTTCCACAAGGGTCATGATCCCTTTCCTACCCTATACCTCTTCTTTCTGCTGTTGGAGGAAGACATCAAATAGAATGAAAGGAAAATGGAAACCATAAGACCTTGTCCTGATTCATGTTTCGGTTTCTAGGAGGAGATCCCAGCACAGACTTGGGGATAGTAAAAGAGGCTGTAACATTAGCCCCGTGAGCTGCTAAATCAGAGGGAAGTTCTCAGTCAGACCCCTTGAGTTCTCTTTCGAGTCCTTGGTGACAGTAATGGAGGGCTTCCAAGAGTTGCAGCTTTCTCCTGAGGGATACAGAAGACAGCTGATGGTGCCGAGCTGTAACCTCCCAGACTGGCCATCACACTGGGGTCAGAATGAATCTGAGCCAAAGACCGCAGGGTGATCCCTTAGGACAGAATCGCCTGAGCATCACAACCAGACCTCAAGGTGACACCATCACCAAGAAGAGGCCAGGAGGGCTGACTCAGCAGAGAGGGCCACAGTACCAAACTACAAGGTGACGAACAATGAGCCCTCATGCTACAGACTTCAGCAGCTAATTCCAGCAGGCAAAGGGTCACTGGTAGATTTGGAATGATTTCACTCCTTAGCTACCGAGGGGCTATGGTCTGAATGTGTCCCCCCAAATTCCTATGTTGACATCTTAACCTGACAGATGATGGAATTAGGAGGTGAGAACTTTCAGGAGGTGATGAGGTAAGGAGGGAGGAGCCCTCACGAATGAGATCAGTGCCCTTATAAAAGAGGCCCAGGAAAGCCCCTTCTACCAGTGTGGTTTTAAACAACTAGGTTTGCGATAGGCAATTAATACAACCTCTCCCTTAGTACGGAGGTCGGTCGGAGATTGTCCCTCCTCAAAGTTATGAGCTTCTCTCTAGGTGGGGTCAAGGCTCAGGACTCCAATGATGCTTTTCTCTTTCTCCATCCCTGTTCCCAAGTCCCCTTGCTTTTATTTCCTGGAGGGCATAGGGACGGAGAGGGTATATAATGATATAGCATATGTGGGTAGCAGGGTCTGTCTTGCTACATCTTGGTCCACCGTGGAGAATGTCTGACCTTCATTACTTGTGCATCTTTCTCTGATGCAAAGTCACTTCTTGTCTCTCTAGGCCTAATGCCAAGGTAACAGGGTTAAGCCCAACAACATGCTGTCAGATTTGCATAACCTACAATGGTGCTACAAACATTAAAAATTTTGACTATATACCACATACATAAGCCACACAGTTTGAGACACAGGCACAGATTCAACGCAGCTCCTTCCTGATATTAATCATTTATTTTCATATTTTATTTATTTATTGCCTTTTTAATTATTTATTCTATTACAGTTGTCCCAACTTTTTCCCTTTGCCCCTCTCCACTCAGCCCACCCCTCACTCCCTCAGTTTTAGTGATGGATATGTCTACATAGTTTAAAAACTAACACTATGATGAGACTGATAATTTAAAATAGAAGTCTCATGGTATAGGCAGCCTAGTTGGTGCATACCTGAGAGCTGACCAGGCAGGGGGTTGGCTGTCTAGCTCTTTGGTAGTCAAATTTTAATTCATTTCCTTGTTTCAACCCTGTGACCCACTGCTCCCTGCTCTTCCCTTTCCCAAAGAGTTACCTAATTCAGTATCTGGGGTGTAAATTTTGGAATATGAGTACTCAGTCAACCACACTTTGTTTTCAGTTTCAGTCCATATCCTGGACTTCATTTGGAAGATTCTAGTCCCTTCAGTCACTGTGCCTTTGAGGAATCCATAGCATGAAATCAGCCTCCCTATTATTGTCATTCCCTCCTTCCTCAACAGTTGGATTTCAGCATTTCTGCTCTGCTAAATAAGTTATGACTCATCCATCTATTTTCCAGCCTTCACAATTCTGTTGACAATCTAGCCTGCTGTCATCTCTTCTCCTGCTCTCTTGTCTTTGTATAAAGGCACAAAATTGTATATTTTATATCCTTTTACTGTTATTGAAGGGATTTCTGGGATGGAGTAGAGATACCCATATGTGATCCATCTGTCTTTTGCATCTACAAATCTTCCTTTCTTTCTTAAAACGTCAAGTCGTGTATAAATATTCCCTGCAGTAAACAGTGCACACATAACTCAACTTCTTTGGATAAAAACAGCCATTTCTCTCATTTTGAACTCCTTCAAGAAAATGCCCATAATCGAATGCAATTTTGTAAACCTATAAAGCTCGTGTGCTTCCAGTAGCAATTTAGATAAAGTGGTAAATGTGGCCTCCACTGGGGTCAGTGTGTAGTATCTGGTTGCCATGGTCACAGGCTCTATAAAAATGGAGGAAATAATGAATAGTGTATCCTTCCTTCTCTTCAGTGCCAGGCATTTATAGTAGTCAAATATTTACAGGCGTAGCAGAGTCACTGAGCTTTCAAAAATATTAAAACAGGCCTGCGTCCTAAAGGGCATACCTTTGCCACTGGCAATTAAAGGAACACAAATAAATCAAATGCTTGCTTTTGAGTATCAGGCATTAAAAGAAAACTAAAATACAATCTTCCAAGTCTTGTTTTTAGTTTACTTTCAGAGATCATTTATTTCCCACAAAAAAGATTGACTTCATTTTTTTCATTAGTTATAGATTAAGTTATTTGGTCAACGATAAGTGTTTTAAGAGTTTCCCTCTCCCCTTTTACACTTAACATAAATGACTATTAGTATAAAAGATAGATTTATTTTATGTCACCACAGAAAATGACTTCAGTTTGGGATATCCAAGGCTTTTTTTAAATTTTAGTTTTTATTTTATTTTGATAAAAATACTTAAGTGAGATGTACCCCCATAGAAGACTTTTAAGTGTGCAATACAATAATCTTAATTGTGGGAAATGTGTTGTACCGTAGTTCTCTGGAACTTATTTATCTTATGTTACTGAAACTGTATCCCTAATGATTAGCAATTGCTCGGTTTTATTCAAATGTCTTATCAGTTACAAACCAAACAATCATTTTTCTTCTAAGACCCTTCCTCTGTATTTTGACTCAAAAAGCCTAGAAAATTCTGATGTGATGATGCTTTCTTAGAAAAATGCAGTAAAATTTAAATCAGAACATGTGAATGAGAATGAATCTCAGGATTCTGGAGAGGCTTAGGTAGCAAATGTGATTCCCCAGCTCCATTAGTTTTTGCTTTGGTTTTCTGTTGGGGGAAGTTGTGACGAGGTGATAAATTAGAGAACAAACTTGTGGTTGATTAAAGTTTCTTAGCTGTTTTCTGAGACAGCTAGAATAGCCTAAATCCAAATAAACATTTCCACATTTATCCCAGGCAGAAATTATACAACACATTTGTAATACCGAAATCGGAAGAAAGTCATTGTTACTTCGGAGCCTGCTGGTCCCTAGATGAAGGGAGCGGATGAGTTTCCTCTGGTGGTGATTTTAACAATAATAATAATTGAACAAATGTTATTATTTAACCCCCAAACCAGAGAGAATTTAAAGGATCTTTGAATCGTCAGCGTTTGTGTGCCTTTCCAAATTACCATTCAGATTCTTCCCCAGTCCCTGGTCTACTCAAATAGAGCAACATAGCATATTTATCTATTTATTTTGCTGGAGTCATCTGGTACTTAAAGTAAAAAGCTGACTTCGAAATCCAGTGATATTATTTTGTCATCTACAGCCTCCCTGAATATTTGTAGAATCATCCATTCATTCACTGACTCAATGAGCGTCTCTTAATGGAGGAATATTTGGGGTCCTATGGGATAGGGCTGAGGTGCTGAGAAACTGACCTTTCCTTCACCACATCGTAGTTCACTGGCAAACACACACAACACACAGTGTCTTTGTGGTAGTTGGAGACAGGATTTACTGCTATCAAATTCTTTTCTATTATTTTCAGCCAACAGGATTTTATCCTATTCTTTTGTCTTTGTATAAAGGCATAAAATGGTACACCTCACATCCTTTATCGTTATTGAAAGGGGTTCTGGGATGGAGCAGAGATAAACACACATGATCAGTCTGCCCTTTATAGCTTCGCTCTCCATTTTAATTGAAAATGTGCTGTTACAGAATATGGCAATGTGACCTAGGTTGCTACGTACTTTATATTTTGCTTAGAAAAGCGTGAAACATCTAATATGGGCATCCTTACAAAGTAATTGTCTGTGTTAAGTGCTCTCCCAGTACCAGCTTTCATGGTTAGTCCCCAATTTAGAGCACTGAATGCAGGTCCATTCATTTAGCCTTCATACACATGAAAACACTAGAATGAAGACTGCAAATTCACAATTGCTCAATAATCAATCATTTAATTGCCCCTTGGTTAAACTACTTAATTCACCCTAAAATATAGTTATTAAAATTATGTTTTTTCTCAGTATATCACTGAAAGAAAAAGAGCAAAAATTTTAAAGCTCCAACATTTTTCTGAAAACAAAACGTCATTAAGGAATATATGGCACCTTGTAGAGTAATTCCATGCATGTGATAAACACTCAATAAATGGGCTTTATTGTTTTTGGATTCAAACAGAAAAAGCCTTCTGGACTACCTGATGTTTCTCTTTCTCAAAATGCCATTGTTTATGGTATAGTTTGATTCAATCAATATAAATCAAACAAAAATATCTGATTTTGGTGTCATGAGGTGAAGACAAAGTAGATTCCATAAAATTAAGATGGACACATATGAAATCACAGTCTGTCAGAACCACAGAAAGAAAAGAAAGCTGTTCTGATGAGAATCAAACCATGGCTTTCTCTTTATTTTCTTCCTTTTAGAATAAGAAAAAGACTGAGAAATATATAATAAAAAGTTTATATTCCGCATCACATACATGTATCAGAAATGTAAACAATCAGGGCTTGAAACTGAATTAAATGGCTTCAAGACCTGGCTGTGCATCAAAATAACCTGGGGAATTTATTAAAATTAAGAACCCTGAGACTGCCCCCTGGAGATTCCAATTCAACAAGCTGGGATGAGGCCCAGCTACCTACACATTTGACAAGTGCACGCCAGTGATTCTGAAGCGGTGGGTCCACTGGGCGATGTTGAAGCACCATTCCTCTCCATGGCTAACCCTCCTTGGCTCAACTTCCCTTCAGAGTACAACAACAGTATTGTTATTACTACTTTGTCAGAAAGCCCTTCCTGTGCCATCTTTACTGAGAAACTCTCTCACATCACTCCCCTGTGTGTCAGTCAGGACACTCTTGGCCATGCTGCAGTGACAAACTTTAACTTTTCAGGCAAGGTCCAGGCAACTTGTCAGCTAAGCCATCTTCTATGTGAGGACTCAGTCTCCTTCTGTCTCATGACACCACTATGTCAGTATGTACTTACCTGATTGTCACATCGGCGGGAGACAGAGCTAGAGAGTCAAATACTAGCAGGCCTTCCGCATGGCAGCCTCATAACCATTTTACTCACTTTATCAGCCAGATTAGCCAAATGGCCATGCATAATTTCAAAAGGGTAAAATATAACATAAGCATACTCAGAAGTACAGAAGAACCAAGTATTATTAATGTTTAGCATATAATACTTAATTTTTGCCTGTTAGAATTTCTGATTGTATATTTATTAGCTTATTTGGTTCCTGACTATTCCCCCCTAGAATGTGACATTTTTGAGGTATTTGTTTTATCACCAGTGACAATTACTGTGCCTGGCATGTAGAAAACACTCAAACAAATTGTTGACTAAATGAATAGATGAAGACGGAGAGCTGTCTTGTAGGATTCAGACAGTGAGTCATTTAAATTTAAACACATGGAATATACAGATGATGTATTATAGAATTGTACACTTAAAAACTATATAATTTTATTAACCAATATCACCTTCAATAAATTTAATACATTAAAAAAAATTTTTTTAGAACCCTACAGGGTAATAGCCACGCTGCTGATATCTGTGGAAATAAATTATTAATTCAAAAAATAAAAACATTAGGTTAGTATAAAAAACCAGACACAGTAACTGTTTATTCCACTAACCTGAGAGGATTAGACTATTAAGCATTTATTGAGTACCTGTATTTTCTAAGACTTACAAAACTAATTGTACCAGTATAATCACACCTCAAGGTTACAGTATCTGCTGGAAAATAAGATAATAAAACACCAGTTTCTTTGTATCTCATGATAAACTAGAAGTGATTTTCTGTTTTATGGCAGCTTCATTTTTTTAAAAAGACATTCACAGTAGGACTTTGCTCAATAGCAATCTCCCTAGGAGAACTTAAAATATGATTCAATTTATACACAAGCTCTTAGGAATATATCTAGAAAATCAGCTGTGGTTGTGGTGATGCTTTAGTTCTATAAAGGTTCTCGATAGGAATAAGGACATTCAGTCACAGATTTGTAGGAGCCATTTTGTTTCTTCAGTGTATTTTATCACATTTCTAATCTCCCTCTAGTGTCCAAAAAGAATAAAGTCCATGGATAGTGGTTGTGAATACTACAACCTTTAACTTGAAAGTAGCAAATGAAACATTTTAAAGATGATTTGAATAGGACAGGAGAAACCTTTTAATTGCAAGCTGTGTTTTAAAAATAATATATCTAACCCTTTTCACTTTCTTTTTCCGCTTTATTAAGGTATAAGTGACAAACAAAAATCTAAGGTATTTAAAGTGTACGAGTTGCTTTTTTGATATACATGAATGTTGTGAAAGGATCCGCCCCCTCCGTCAAATTGGTTAACACATTTGTCACCTCACGTATTCATCTTTTGTGTGCATGAGAGAGAACATTTAAGTTTTATGCTGTTTGTTGTTTTCTTCAAATACGATAAAGTATCTGAAAGGAAATATACAAAATGGTATAATGGAACTAGTGAGCTAATGAACCATTTATGTGTTTGAGTAGAAATGCAAAGACATGGGAAGGCACGAACGAAACACCAGCCTCCTTCTCGTTGCCTTCAGTCTTACTCTTCCAAAGGAGTTCTTATTAATGCCTCCTGATCAAGTTCAGGAAAATCGAACAAAATCTTGTGTACCTTCCAGGGTGTACATATCTATATAGAATGTTGCCTTGTAAAAATTTATATTAAAGGGCCCAAACTATATAAAATGTCTTGCATTTTGCTGTTTTTACCTGTTCTCGGGAATATTTTCCAAATACCACCTTTTCTTTTTCTTTGACAGGGACATAGTATTCCTAATATTTCACGTCTAATTTTTGACAGTTACTAGTATTCTTCAATTTGATTGCATATTAATTTATTCTCCTAGTCTCATATTGATGGAATTTTTAATAATATAAATAATGTTGCATTATACATTCTTGTACATATATTTCTTGAAATAATTTTGGAGTATATGCAAAGATAAATAGAAATTTCAGGGTCAAAAAGTATAAAAGCTGATAGTTATTAAAATGTTATTAAATTCTCCTCCAAAGTAGCAATGCTAATTTATTCCTATGGGTGTCAACTTTTTATTACTAATTTTGTTATATTAGAAATGAAACTAACAGTAACAGAGAAATAAAGAAATACCTAGCTAATTTGGAATCACAAGTCCAGAACTTTTGTTTATAATAGATTTCATCTGAATTTTTAATAAAGAAGTCTCACTTTAGAGCATTTGTTTATAACTTAGGTCCTATAGCCTATATAATACAGAGTGGTCTCTTGGTATGAAAGTATATGATTATCTTTATTATTCAAAGGTACAGATGTTTTTAAATGTAAAAAGAGATTTTTTTAACTTTTCAATAAAGACTCTTGACACTAATTAAACTACAGATATTTTTAGTGATAAGAAACACAATTTCCAAATGCACATTTCTTCTTTGCATTTTACATTGGATACCAAAATATTACTAGTCAAACTAAAAATATATCAACTAGAAATCATATATACTTTGGAAAATCTTGTTTTAGTAAGACAAAGGTTTACTTAATTGTCACCAGATGAATTTTTATAGGTCATATCAATTTAAGTGCATTTACATTTGATGCTTCTCTGAAAAAAAATACATCTCACTGTTGTGTGTATATATTTTATTTTTGTTGAAATAAAATAGTGATAATAGATTGTCTATCACTACATTAGCTAAGTCTACTATCAAGATTCATAAGAGAAATGGAACCAAGTTTTATATTAAACAGCTTATATAATTTGCATTAAAAAATGTCAATATTATCCACCTAATATATTTATCCACTACTACATATATTGAAAGCCAGTCCCTGACAAAGAGTAATGGCTATCATTACAACTTTATGCATCGAATACACACATACTCACACTTACAAATACCAGTCAATCAAAATCATCAGGCAAAAAGAACCAGCCTTATTTACCAGTTGCCTGAGAAACCCATTTTTTATAGGTTGCATCTCTGAAACTGAAAAATTAAAAAGTACATTTTACAAGACATTCATAATGGATCTATATATCCCCAAATAGGTTTACCAATTTTATTCGTCTGCTAGGACTACCCTAACAAACCACCACAGACTGGGTGGCTTAAACAACTGATACTCAATTTCTCACAGCTTTGGAGTTTGGAAGCCCCAGATCAAGGTGTTGGCAGGTTGGGTTTCTCTCGAGGCCTCTCTCCATGTCTTGCAGGTGGTTGCCTTCCTGCTGCGCCCTCACATGACCTCTTTTTCTCTGTGTGAGCACATCCCTCGTATCTCCCTCTGTGTGCCCTGATCGCCTCCTCTCATAAGAATGCCAGTAAGGTTGGATCAGAGCCCACCTATCTGACCCCGTTTCTCCTTAATTTCCTCTTTAAAGGCCCTCTTTCCAAATACAGTCGTGTTCTCAGGGACTGTGCCTATGGCTTCAATATGAGAATTCTGGAGAAACACAATCCAGTCCATAATACCAATCTACCTCAAAATAATCCGTAGCATTACCAATAATCTGAGAAAAAGAATTTGCTTACACAGGGATTTGTCAATGAGCAAAAGTGAGCTAGTGTGTAGCTAAGACAGGAGTCATTCGTACTTGTTCTTTATTCCAGCCCAGTAAGTGGTACTTCCAACAGTGCCCGAAAACCCAAGTTCTGAAGCCAGAATTATGAATGCGAGTCTCAGTTTCACTATATATTAACTACGATCTTAGGAAAAATACCAAACAAATCTCTTTCTGTCTCCGTTTCCTCATCTTTAAAAGTGGAGTAAAAATAGCACCTCCTACTGGGAACGGTATGGCATGAAATGAATTTGTTCACATAAAATGCTTACAACAGTCTATGGCACATGGTGTAGGCTTCCCATATTCACTAATTTTGTTTTGTTGATAAGAATAAATTAACCAGTATTGAATACGTTGACAATGTCTAGAGATCAAAGAGTGACTTAAGCGGGAGATGATGAGCCGGGATTCTGAAGGTCAAGGTGGCTTACCGGGGACAGTTGTTGCTTTTATCAGGAACAGGGTGATATTTTGAGGGTCAGCTAGTGAAATCTTGAAGCCAGAACAGCCTGACATGCAGTAAGACATTTTGACTAGGTCATTTTGACATGACATTTTGACAGCAATGACATTTTGATGTGATCATTTTATCTTGACCACATAAAGCAGCTGCTTCAAAAGGTAAAAGCCCTGTTTTATTACCAAATAAAGGGTACAAAGCAGGCATCTCGGACTCATTCCCACCTTTGAGCAATATCACCCCCTGGCAAAGCCCTTCCTTCCCTTGATTGTGCATTTCAATGTTGAGTATAGTTTTATTCTTTACAATTTATC
The DNA here is from genome assembly GCA_004026545.1 of Mormoops blainvillei. Taxonomy (NCBI): domain Eukaryota; kingdom Metazoa; phylum Chordata; class Mammalia; order Chiroptera; family Mormoopidae; genus Mormoops; species Mormoops blainvillei. Next base: position 79,278 of record PVJD01002200.1, on the reverse strand, counting down.
TGATAATAAGTACTTTTGCCATTGTAATGAAAATAGACAAATGTGTTTAAAATTCTTGGCATGCTTTTCTCTATGTTTTCACACAGTATGCTTCAGAAAAGGAGCATACTTAGATGTAAACATTGGTTCTGCAACCGTCACCCCCTCCTCCCCCAGCCATTACCTGAAACCTTCTAAAGCAAGGAAAGCTGCAGTGCGGTGAGCTGCAGCTCAGTCAAATGCAATAAACTCTGAGCCAAAGATTAATTCTGGATCTAGCCATAAATCAAACCCAAGACAGCTGTGCTGCCTTTCATAGTAAATTATTGTCAGTTATAAGTCGGCACTAGCAAAATCATTAAATCACTATTCCGTCTGCAGAGAAAATATAATAAAACAACTTCAGGAAATGGTACTCATTAGAAATTGGACAAAAGATTGATGGACAGAATTTATTCAGTGATTTACCAGTAGGAAAGCTGCCATATCATGTCTATGAAGTTTTACAGTAAATCATATAGACTACAATGTGAAATTAACAAACCCTCTGGAAATAATAATCTCTCTTTTATACAAATTGTTTCTGAGATCTGCAAAGGTCACATAATCTCCTTTTATTTCATTTCTCCTTTGAGTTTTGTATGAACTCTTGTTTTAGAGAAGCCACAATTTATCTTGTTTCATGTAGAACTATTTATTAAAAATTTTATTTCAGGTAATACTAATGTGTACCTTAGCCTCTTTTTTCCCTTATCTTTTCTTCACTCTTGGGTCAATGCCTAATATACCACTGCTTTCCCTTTTGTCCTGGGGGTCAAGTGTTAGAACAACTCTGGATTTCCATGGAGGAAGAAGTTCCTATTAGTTGGAAGTGTCCCAAGCTAGTTTTCACTCTCCCTTCTTCAAAACTTGGGTTTTATCCCAGCTTCCCTGACATCTTCCTCTAAGGAACTGGTGCACTGAGATAGGTAACATCTCTTTCTTAGGTCAGTGTGCTTGCTGTCCGAGGCCTTTCAAGTCCCAGTGCTACCATTGGCTGGGCACCTACCTTTTGCTAGATACTTTCATTATGTTGTTTTACTTATTCCTCATGACAACCCTAACTATTTTTATCACAACCCTATATAAATGGGAAAATTGAGTCAAATGGGTCAAGTGTCTTGCTACAGGCTACACAATTAGTAAGCAACCAAGTTAGCATTTAAACTCAGAGCTTCCCGACTCCAGGGGCCCTTGCCTTTTATTCAATTCAAAGAACACTTCAGATGCCTGAGATCTAAGGAATGACCAATACGGGATTCCAGACATAGGAAGAAGTTCGGTAAGGGAAATATTTCGATTCAGGGAGTTTTTACACACATTGAAAGTAAACTACCCACGTCACTCCTGTGTGAAACTTGTCCAGTCTCCCAGTGTGAATCCTGATTTCCGAGGTTATAGCTAATCATTACTTGCATGTAAATCTTCATTAAGCATGTTCTCATTAACTCATAAGTTGACCTCTAGGGTGTTCAGAGGCAGACGAACAGTAGGGAAGTGAGACGTAGCTCTCGGTGTCTTTTGTCACTATCGAGGATAAACAGGGTAGTTCTCAACCAGGGGTCTGGTGAAGCACAAGCAGACAGGTGGCTGATGTTCTTTTCAAACCTTTGTGCAGACCCTGTGGGCATTTGGACAAGTTTAAATGTGTGACAAGTAACATTTTTGACACTTTCCTTGAGATTATGAGCATGGTTCTTTGGCATTAAATGCTCATGCCCACTAAAGAATAAACCTCATTTCTTCTATGGTCTCTATTCAATATTTTATCAGCAGACAGATGACATATTGATGCTTCTTTATTTTGATACGGCTGTTTTCGTCTCAAAGACATTGTGAACAGGTTGTTTTGGCTCAGCTACAAGAACGTCTTGGTCTGGATTTGAGGCAAATTACTCTGAATCTAAAGGAAAGGGAGTAAAGCAGAGGGTTTAAACAGTATAGGTAATGCGAATTCAAGTCTGTTGCTACGGTCAACAGAGAACCTGGTGAGTTAGTTTTGGATGACTATGCAAGGGATGAGCTGTTGATGGCAAGGTGATGCCCTAGGGTTTGGAACACTTGATCTATGACATCTAGAAAGTGTGGCACTTCTCGATTTTCTTCTCTCTCAAGTGTAAGTCAAAGAAATAGGAAGGATCTATGGGAAGCCATTCTGGAACCAGGTCAGCTCATATGAATGGCTAACAAGTCAATAGGATATATTCAGGAAAGAAGTTTTTGTTTTTCAGTTCTGATAAATGACCACTCCTGTGGCATTTAACAGTGCACTGACAACCTGGAAGCCACTTTTTCTGTGAATATCCAGATTATCACATTTTTTGACATTACTTGAAAACAAATGCATATTTATAACACATACCAATACATACATGATATAGGCTTATATCATAATTTTGTCTATAAAATACATGTTTTATAAATGTGACTTTACACATTCATAATTACCTTACAATGTACACTTCTTACCTGTGATTCAGGATTCTTGCCACTTGCCAGACTTGAAAAATAACTTGGGTCAAATCATTTTTCTTCCGTGCATGTCTATTTCTTCATCTTTAAAGTGAGGTATTTAATGTTATGATCCCTTACCTTCAACTTTTGCACTCTTGAAGGATGAATTTTATAGCTGTGCATGTTCACCCTGGTTGGCCACGAAAATATACAAATACAGGCACATACAGAGTTAAGAGTGTAAGTCTTCATGCTGCTATAGTAATACCAAGGGCACGTCTGTACCAAGGTCTGCAAATGCAATTATGTTAGCAAAACAGTTGGACATGGTTATGTGTTACTTTGAATATATCGAGTTGACATCTGAAGGTCCTTTGATCAAAAATACTTTAATAGATACAGAGAACAGACTGACAGCTGTCAGAGGGGAAAGGGTACGGGGGCTGAGTGAAAAAAGTGGAGGGATTAAGCAAAGGAAAAAAACACATCCTAGACAGTCAACAGTATGGTGATTACAAGAAGGGAAGGGGGTGGAGATGGGGGAAGGTAAGACAGGGTAAAGGGGGAATAAATGGTGATGGAAGGAGACTTGAATTGTGGTTGTGAACACACAATACAATATACAGATGATGTGTTATAGACTTATACCCCTAAAACCTATATAATTTTATTAACTAATGTTACCTTAATTACTTCAATAATAAAAAGTACTTTAATAAAAATGATGTTCCATTTCTATCAGAAGAGCATCATCTCCTCCAATTGATCTTCAGAAAAGACAGGAAATGATTCACAATTTCCAACTGTTATCACATTGTGATAGACATATAAAATAGACCATGTAGGTCTTTTTGCCTTTGCATAGAAAAATTTTTTTAAAATAGAGGAGTGAGAAGAGTGAAACGATGAAGCTTGAAATGAGGTTTTCAGAGAAACCACCTTTCATCAGGGTTGATTTCCTCTGATTCAGGTATTTTTTGCCAGATACATATTTTTTCCTTCTAAAAGCTTACATCACCAAGAACATGAAGTTCCAGGCATATTTAATGTACCTGGGACAATGACTGGCACTTCTTGGGTATTACCTAATATTATTTCCTTTTCTTAGAACGCTTCACCTTTTTACTTACAGTTTATATTTTTCAGAATAGAATTTTTGAATTCCAATTGAAAAGAAAGTTAAGGAATTTAATATTTTGCATATATATTTTAGTTGGTTGACTAAGGATTAACATTTGCCCATGAGGATGTTTCTAAAAGATCTATGTTAACATCTTAGTAAAAACAGTAATGTGACTTACCTGAGTTTTTAAATGGAGTTGAATTTTGACTTCTCAAGCCACAGTCAATCATTCTGATCTTTATGACAGTACCTTTTATGATAGAGATATGAGAGATGGGGATATGTGTGAAATAATGTCAGAAAACCTAAAAACAATAGGAATTTAAAAAATCAGTGTCCTATTGTTTTCCTCTTTATTCTAAAATTTGTGTGAATTAAAAATAAATTATGCAATAAATTGAAGGCTCTGGTTAATTGATTGGCGTTTAGTTAATTGATGTTTTGCTATATCTTAGGAGCAAAATATCTGTTTCATTGTTAGGTATGGCAAAAAGAATAGAGAATGATGAGTAACTCTAAAATAAATTTGTTTTTCAGTCATCAAAAATAGTTAAGTATTGACTGCAGTTTCTGAAAAAAAGAAATAAATTTGGATGTAAAAAGCAAAATCTTTATTCAGTTTATGTATTGTTTTCAGCTGTCTTTTATACCTATAATAGCATTTACATGTAAATATAAATGAGAATTAACTAGGACTGATCAAATTGTATGAATAATATTTATGTATGAATTGTATGAGTAGTCTTTGCTTAGGACTTGAACTTAATGGCAAAGAATATCTTGAAGTTATTCAAGAAACACACACACACACACACACACACACACACACACACACACATGTCCCTAAGGAGCTGAAGTATGAATGACCCAAATAACTAATTATTTTTAAGAGAGTCACATTCTTTTTTAAGATTAGAAATATTAGCTATTTATTTTCTGTCAGAAGGATTTATATTAACTGGAAACATTTCTAGCTACGATAAATAAATGTTTCTAAAAATTCTGAAACACCATAGTGCACTGAAGTAAATAAGCCTTTATCTTTCTTCATGTAAGACATTTAGAAAAAGAATAATTTACAAAATATAAATGGAAGTTTTATTAGAATCGAGAGTGTCTTATTAAGGAGGCTTGGATGGCTTCATCAATCAAGGCCTATTTAATCTAACAGGCTCAACCATGGTCAGGGAGGGTTTAAAAGTATATTTAGCAGCATCTCACCATTTTTCAGTTCTTTAATAATGTCAATTATCTAGGCATAGACATGAACTAGAACATGCATTTTAAAAACCCTTGGGTCAAGAAATTACAACAGAAACCACCAAAGCCTCCCAATGAAGCTTGCTTGTTTTACTACAGGAAAACCTTCTCAGACCCTATTATTTATTTTTAATTTGAATGAAATTCAAACAGTCTTCAAATTATGTGTCATAAAATGTTCAGTTGTTAAGTGTAATTAAAGTGGGGTTAATAACAAACAACAAGATGATGATGATGATGATGATGATAACGGTGATGATGTTTTTCCTTCTTTAATCTGCTCAAAGTTTGTAAATTAAGCTTAGAGCACTGGGACCTTGCCAAGGTCATCCAGTCCACTGTGTTGAGTGTCCACCCCATGGCAATTACTCTTCTGCGTGCTTGGGTTATATCAGTGAACGAAAAAGATAAAAGTCCTACTTTCATGGTCTTTATGACTTAGGGAAAACAGAAAATAAATAAGAATATAATAAATAAAATAGTCAATGTGCTAGAAGGTTGTAAGTTACAGGGGAAAAAAAGTAGAGCAAGATAAGAAGAGAGGTCGCGTGTGTCAAGGAGGGTTATGACTTTAAATGGAATATTCAAGTTGGGCCTCAGGGGTAAAGGAGACATTTGGGCAGACTTGAAATTCATGAAGGAGTTGGTTACATGAAATTATGGATGAAGAGATACAGGTTGAGGGAACAGCCATAGCAAAGACCACAGACTGGAATGTGTCTTAAATATTGTAGGAGAAAAGGAAGCCGTAGCTGGCATAGACTGCGAGGAAGGCGGAGTAATGGTAGAAAAGAGATCGACAGGAAATGGAACAAGTCAGGGGGAGATTTCTGGCTTTTACTCTGAATAAAACCAGGAGCTTTCGATGGTTTTGAGGGGGGAAAAAAAAAGGGCGGGTAGGCTCTGATTTACAATTTTAGGTCATTCTAGGCAGCTGGTTGCAACTAGACTGCTGGAAAGCGAAGGTAAAATCAAGGAGACAAGTTAGGAGGCTGCGGCAGGTATCCCTTGGCAGATGACGGTGGTTGGGGTTGTGGAGGTGTTGAGTCCTGCATGGCTCTGCTTTGAAGACAGAGCACACAGGGATTGCTGGAGGATTTTATGGGGATGTGGAGAAGTGGGAGGAGTTGAAAATAGCAAAGCTATCTTGGAGAGTCACCTAGAAGGACAGTGTTGCCATCTACTGAGATAAGAGTGTAGGGAAAGATGAGGGACTCAGTTTTGAACATGTCCAATTGAGATGTTTCCTCAACATGGGGACATGGGAAGGAAGGTTGGAAATTATCTATATGAGTCTAGAATTGGACATGGAGACCTGGACTACAGGTAGAAATTTGCGGGTCATAAAGCTGAGGGCACATTTTGTCATTCACTATGTAATAAGGAGAACAAGGATTTAAACTGTGGGCAGTGGCCTTGAGTCTCTTATAATTCATAATATTTTTTTAAATTAATAAATAGTTCAATTGAAGGGTTTATTAGTGCTGTGGCTATTAATTACCACCTCTCCCATTCCATCAGTATCTTCCAATGAAGAAAACAAAAACCTATTAATAAAAAAAGCTGTACAACAGCAGGAATTATATTTGTGCTAAAAATCCTACTGGTGAGCAATTAGAATGCATTTTCACCGTGAACTTTGAGTTTGCATGAACAGGCTGTTTTAGAATAGTAAAATGTTTAGGGTCGGTTGGTCAGCTTGCTCTAATTCATATTCTGATTTATAGTTTTTAACCTTAAAGCAAAAATCTAAAAAGGTCTACACAGAAGCCTACTGTCTGGCTGCCAGCCTACAAGCCTAGGACTTATGTCACTGTGCTGCTTTACTTAAACCAGGCACTGATGAAATTGGGGAAGTAGCTAAGGGGCACATCTCAGAAGAACCATCAGGCATTGTTCTGAGTCTCCGTCCTGGGGTGGGCATCTCTATATTTACTGAGCCCTGACGTGGGGTTACATTGTGTGTGTTTGTGTGGGGGCTGGGTGGGGATAGCCAACTCCTTTTGTATCATAAAGGACATGGTCAAAATTTATTTTTATTAGGAGGTAAGATAGAAGAAAAAAATAACTGGTACTGGTAGCTGCTTTTCCCACCTTAACCTCCAGGAAAGAGAGACCAGTAACGGCTTCCAAAGGCTTAGAGAGGGGAAATGTTGCAGGGTCAGGCCAAAGGGAGAGAGAATATAAGCACAGTGTTTGCATTAATGAGTGAGTGAGCCTAAAAAAGGTTAATTTCCCCAAGATGGAGAAGACAGAAGGAATCCTGCAATTTCTTCTTGGGTGGAAAGACCACTTAGCCCCCGGTCATTATAGAACTCCTAGAGAGGTGACCAGACCTCCAAAGGATGACCTGGAGGAACTCCAGTCTTGCATGCTAATATGAAGACCAGAAGAAAGAAGAAAAGGTGCTTAAGCTCGAGAATGGCATAGAAGCAGCAGACCCACTGCCATTCTAATTATAAGAAGAATGCGACTTAGATTGTGCATTAGAATGCATGTTTGATTAGTTATAAAATGCTAATCAAGGAAATCAAAGAAGACCTATATCCACTGGGACAGACATACTGGTTCATGAACTGGGGGGACTCAACACAGTGGAGATTTTAATTCTCCCCAAATTGATGTGTAGGTTTAACACAATTCCCATCAAAATTCTAGAAGGAGTCTTTGCGGATATGGACAAAATTATTCTAAAATTTATGTGGAAATGAAAAGGAATAAGAAAAGACAAAAACTGAAGAATAAATTTAAAGGGATCACATTACTTTATTTTTGGACTTGTAAAGCTACAGTAATCAAGACAGTGTGGTACTGGCAGAGGAACAGACACATAAAGCAATAGAACACAGCGAAGAATCCAGAAGAGATCCATTCAAAAGAAGATATACTGATGGCAAAATCAGTACCTGAAAAGGTATTCAACATCATTAGCCATTAGGGAAATGCACATTGAAACCCCAGTGAGATGCCAATACTAGAATGACTAAAATAAAAAATGCTGAATAAAAAGTAAAATAAAAAAGAATCAATTAATGGCAAGAAACTGTATCATTCATTACTGCAGAGAGTGTAAGTGGCCTGGTCACCCTGGAAAATAGCTTGGCAGTTTATTAAAAATGAAGCATACCCTTATACAACCTAACAACCACACACTTGGGTATTTATCTTAAAGAAATAAAAAGTTAGGTTTACACAAAAAACTATACATAAATGTTCATAGCAATGTTAAGCCAAAAACTGGCAATCAGTCAAATGTTCTTCAATGGGTGAATAAATAAATAAGTAAATAAATTATGGTACAATACATCTATGCAATGAAATTCTACTCGGTAATAAAAATGAAAAACTGCCAATATTTACAACACTAGGATGGATCTCAAGGATATTATATTAAGTATGAGAAGCCAGCCTCAAAGAGCTATATATTGTGTGATTCCATTTATAGAGCATTCTCAAAGTGACAAAATCATAGTGATGGAAAAGAGATTAATGGTTTGCCAAGTGTTAAGGTTGGGAAAACACTGAGACTAGCATACGTGGGCAACGTGAGGCTGTGTGTTTGTGTGTGCATGGGTGTGGGGGTGTGGGGGGGACAAAATGGTTCTACATCCTGATCATGTTCAAGATGACTTGAATCTATACATACAGTAAACTCCATATAACTAAACACCATATTTTCTTTTAAAAAGTGCATGCAAAAGCTGGTGGAATAAGATCTGTACTTGAGTTAATAGTATTGTACCAACATCAATTTCCTAATTTTAATAATATACTGTGGTTATGGTTATGTAAGATACTACCACTAAGAGAAGTGGGGTGAAAGGCATATGAGAACTTTCTGTACTATTTCAAACTTCCTATTAATCTTAAAATATTTAAAAACAGAAGTTACCTTTTTAAAAATTTACAACAGTGAGGGGGTAAATGAGAACTCACTGCAGTTTCTGGTCAATTTTTCTGTGATCCTCCAACTATTCTAAAAAATAAAAGTCTATCTTGAAAAAATAAAATAAAGGTAAAAATAAAGCTTCATCAACAATGGAAAGTTTATAAAAGACCTCCTCCCTGTGCAGCTGCAAATGTTGACAGCAACTTGTTTGTCCTTTATATTCCTCCAAGAAAAGATTCAAATTACACATGAATATGTGTCACCGACTGTGTTTTAATACCAACGCATCCACAGCACCCGAACATAAAACTCTTGTCAACATGGCAAGTGTCTCATTATGGAATTTTCCAGGACATCTGCTGATTAATTTAGACTGTTAGCCTTGCATGGGTTATAAGTTTGTTACCGGGGAAACTCTGTTCTTCTTACCGAAGCAGTAAAGAATTACAGATCAGTAAGTTTGTTGGCATGTAAAAGGGGAAGAGGGGGTGGTGGTTTACTAATGATACATTCTCATGGAAGAGAACAGACTTTGCTAAGGTGGGGATGAAAGGCATAGGCTCAGAACATGACAAGGTAAGGGCGGCAAGAGGTCAGGGCAAGGGTGGCAAGAGCAGGGGTGGCAGGAGCCTCAAGTCCTTTGTTCTGGGGACTTACATAGTTGGCAGGATGGGGGGGTGGGTGAAGAAGTTACCTGTTGATTGATGGGTAAAGGTGCTGCCAGCTTTCCTGACAGTTGTGGCTAACCAAACTTAGGTGTACGTGGGGGTCTATTAGCCTGAATCCTTTTCTTGCTCAAGACTCTATTTGTTCACCTTGTAAAACAGATACGTGACAGGAAGCAGTTAATTAAACTTGGGGCAGTTACCCAAAGTTACTTATGGGCTCTTTCTGTAAGTATTAGGGACTCCCTCGTAAAACAGGTAGTAACCAGAGGCAAGCAATTAACCAAAGCTGTTTCATGGGCTTTTTTCTTTAAGCACTGTGGACCCCCTCCTTTTCCAGGCCTTGGGACAAATACACAGTCTCAAGGCTTTCTTTCCCAGATAGTGGAAATGATACACAGAATTTCAAGGAGTCCCTTTCTCCTGTGTTAGCCTGGTGTTTCTTGTGATGTTTAGAACACCTGGCAATATTATTGGACCAGGCTCAGGACTGCTGACTCAGTGAGTGAGACATGTCTCCCTCCTCCTCCTCCTAACAGTTTCAGTGATGCTGGGTGCAGATTCTAAAACTCAAGCAAGCCTTGAGAAAATATACCTTTCAAATCCAATCAAGTGAAGTCTAAGAACTAGTGCAGTTACTCATATAATCTAGCATTAGTTCGTGGTTATTTGTGTGGCTGTGAAATCCAAATTTATATCATCTTTAATCAAGGATTCTTCATAACTTACAAGAGCCCCTGATAAATGGCCACCATTACAAAACTGAAGACATACCTCTAACGAATAAAGGTACCTTTTAAAATATGTCCTCAGGAGAAGTTTCGCTGTAGCTGCTTCGCTCCCCACGCATCTTTCCAGATCACACTGCTCACAGGGCTACTGGGGTAGGACGCTGTTTGCGAGTGCTCAGTTTGGCTTCTTCTCAGAAAGTTTCTCCTAGTCAACACAAGAGGAAATAAAAAAGCCTCTTGTCAAAGATGTGGCTATCTCCAGACATAGTCACACCGTCACAGGAGCTGTCCATTCATTTCCCGAGGAACTTGTCAAACCATCTCCGATCTCAGTCGGAGAAGTAAGTAAAATTCCATCGAGATCCAGCCAATGAATCAATTTATTTGAAAACTAGACCTGTAACTTTACCTGGAGAGAAAATATTGAAGAACAGTTTAAGGGCATTCATCATGTAAGGTGTCCCTGAGTTTTACACAGACCTAAGTTGCTACACAAATCATGTTGATGTTGAAGCTTCATTTTAAAGGGACTTTGTGGGAGCTACTAAAAACAATAGTCATATCAAGTGTCCATAGTCAATCGATACTGTGCTGGGAAGAAAGTCTTAAAAAACCCAATCTTACCCTTGTCATTAATTGTTCCCTATAAAAATGACAGAGAATCCATAAATGCATTTAATGCTGTTATAACAAAAATGAAATACACAGTGTAAATATACTACTTCAGTAAATATATTCTTATGCATATTTAACAAATGCATTTACTTGTGCACATTAAACAGTTCACTCAATGAAGGCATTTGATTTTGGAGAATGAGACAAATGATTGAATTTCATGAATATCTGATTTTTGCTAAATCATTAAAAGTCTATGAATACAATTTTCTGGTCTAGTTTACTTAGCTATAGTAAGTGATTCAAATAAATAATATATTTGCTGCTACATTTAAAGAATCTAAAATTTAAAGTTTAAAGTATCAAAAATTGCTCTCAAAGATTCTACAAACATAACTTAGGCATTTCAATAGATACTAGGCTAACAACAGGACCAAAAACCTTGCAAGACATTTACACTACTTTTGTTTGAGGCTTTCCAAATATCAAGTTTAAGATCATATTTTTACTGAAAGAATTTCTCAGATAATCCTGAAGCTCAACACCTGTAAAGTTATACTAAATGTATTCATTTCTCCATAATTGGGACACTAAAGAGAAATATAGATATGTATATTTATGTATATATATATATATAGTTTTATGTACTTTTAGATTATATATATTCTATCTGCCTATCTATCTATCTATACAAAGCAAGCCTGAAGTCAGCCAGGAAAAACATGACTCATTACTTAGGGAACAAAGGGTATTTGCATTAAGACCAACTTCTCATCATAAATACAATAGGAAATAAATAATTGAATTACAACTTTAAAACACTGAAAGAAAAAAAATATCAGCCCAGAATTCCATAGGTAAATTTGTGGAACTTATACTACACGATTTTAAGACTTACTATAAAGCCTTAGTAGTCAAGGAAGTGGTACTTACATGCAGTTTTACAATTAGATCAGTGGAACAAGATGAACAGTCCAGAAATAGACCCACTCATACATGGTTAATTGATTTGGACAAAAGTGTCAAAGCAGTTCTATGGGGAAAGAAAAATCTTTTCAACAAATTTTGATATAACAACTGAATATCCCTCAAGGAAAACAAGAGGCTCTACCTCTACTCATACACACACAAAAAATAATTCAAATAAATCATAGACCCACAAGTAAAAGCTAAACTATAAACCTTCTAAAAGAAAACAACGAAAAAATCTGTGATCTTGATGAAGGCAGATATAGATAAATGATAAATGCATGAAACATGGAAACAAAGAAAAATTCATAAACTGGACTTTGTCACAAATAAAATCTCATGCTCATCAAAAAAAAAAAAGCATTAAGAAATAGAAAGGCAAGACACAAATTATAAGAAAATATTTTCCATACATGTGTTTCAGAAAGACCTTGTCTCCAGAATGTATTAAGCAGTGTTATAACTCAAAGGTCTGTTTTGTGAACAGACTCTTCACAAAATAAATTATATAAATAGTTATTAAGGACATGACAAAATGCTCAACATCACTTGTCATCAGAAAAGTGCATATTGGAACCACCGTAAGTACATTACATACATTAGAATGGGTAAAATTTATAAGATTAACAACATCAAATGTTGGTGAAAGAGTGGAACATCCAGAAATCTTATCATACCTGACAGAGATGTAGATGATAAAACTACTGTTGAAAAACTGTAATCTGTTTCTTAAAAAATTAAACATAAGTTATTCTATGACCCAGAATTTTCACCCCTAAGTGTTTACCTAAGAGAAATGAAAATGTATATTGATGAGAAGTCTTGTATATGCATATTGATTGTAACTTCATTATTATCCTAAACTGGAAACAACTGAAATGTCCCTCAACAGGTAAATGAATAAACAAATAAAAGTATACTTATATAATGGAACTCCTTTCAGCAATAAAAATGAACAGATTGCTGATATTTGAAACAACATGGATGAATTTCACAGACATTTTTTTGAAATAAAAAAAGAAATTCAATGAGTGCATACTATATGATTTAATTGTTATGAAATATTAGGACAAGTGAAAGTCATCTATACTGATAGAATTTATGTTAGTGTTTCTTGGAGCAAGGGATGGGCGCGAAGAGGCAATAAATTGCAGAGTTGCAAGAGGATTTTGTGGATTAATAAATGGTCTATATGTTAATTGTGTTGGGAGCTACGTGGTATAAACACATTTCAAACTCATCAAACCTTATACTTAAAACATGTACAATTTAATATACCTCAGCGTAGTTTAACAGATGAAAAAAATTAATCAAATAATACACAACACAGCAGTTGGCAAATAGGGTTAATAAGTATTTATTAGTTTAATTAATGTCTTAACATTAAAAAAGAAAAAAAAATCAATCTTCCTCATGAGACAGCAAAGCCTTTCAAGTCTTTCCAGTTCTAAAAGTTTTGGCTACAAAATGTCACACATCGTACGTTGTGTTATTCTCACACTATAGAGAATTATACAGAATGAAAGAAAAAGAGGAGTCAGGAAAGTTGCCACAACAGTTCTAATCCAAATTGCTTTGAAGAAATGCTACAATGCATTAAGAATAACGTTCGATTCACTGTGTATCCCTTGCACAGGCCAACATACAATAAGGCGGATGAATTCTAGCGAATGAACGAACGAACGAACGAATGACAGCCCATCCAGCTAATATTAACTTCAGATCTAGAAAAGCAAAACCTAGTTAGGCTGACGCCCCAGCCCCGGCTGGGGCAGGCGCCCAAGGCTTTGATCGGCTTGGCTGTGTTCCTCGCTCTTCTCGTCTCTGACAGCATGCAAGCGAGGGCAAGGCCGACTTTTCCTCTGGGAGATTGGCCTAGCCTATTTTATAGGGTCTCAAAGAGGATTAATATACCACATTTGTCCTTGTGCCCAGCTTGCTCTGAGTAATAACTTTTCAGACATAGAACAGACCTCAAAGATTAATTCGACTCCTTTATTTGCAGATAAAGTTCTTGGCCTCAAAAAGTGAGTTGCATGGGATGGCACAGAATGTTGATTAAAAAAAAAAATCCAATTCTATTAAACTCCTAGTTTCATATTTTTACTGGCCAAAACACTCGGCAATGAAGAAAAGAAACCTTTTGCCATCATTCAGAAAGCGAGAGAGGAGGAAGAGGAGCGAAGGAAAGAAGAAAGCGGAGAGAGGGAAGCAAAAGAGAAAGCAAAGAAACAAACGCCCCCTTGGCTTGCCAAGGCCCTTTCTCAGAGAGAGTCAAAGGCCCAGGGACCAGAGTGCAATGGCCACATGTGAGTCTAGTTTCACACAGTTTATTTGCTTCCAGCTGCTTTTCTGTCAGACTAGTCCAAATCCCTTGCAGTCCTGTGTGACCGTGCTAATGAATTGTTAACCGGAGCCGTCTTTAACAATCTGCAGGGCTGGAGGCCAAAAGAGGAGTACTAAAACATTTAAAAGCCCTAAGCCTGGGGCACAGGCTGATCAGCCCCAGGAGACAGAAAGAATCCTAGTGCTGAGTGGCTGAATTATGGAAACTGAGTTTACTGCGCTCCTTTTGAAACCCTCCTCTGACTTATTTGCATTTTCAAAGGCTGGACATCAAAGAGTCAGGGCCCCCTGGTCAGTACCACTTTGGATCATCCAGCTCCTTATCATGCATGTTCACTGTGCCCTGAGAACGACATGGTCATTTCCAAATGAGGTCAAGATTCATCAGATTAAGTGAAAATCTCAGGGTGAAGTTGATCCAATGTCACTCTTTGCACATAGCTAAAGTACAGTCGAATCCAGGATAGACCAACTAAGTAGGTTCAAATGTGGCCTCTCTGTAACCAATGGTGGATATTACTAAATGGTAATGAATTGAGTTTGATTAATTAACTAGGAATGTCATTTGTCTTCTTGCTGGCTGATAAGCTATGGATCACAAGGAATTTGGGCAGAGGGAGAAAAACAGAAAATCATTTAGCAAAGACAGTTTGATGCCGTTTGTTCTCATTGACGCACATGTTTTGAAAATTGTGTTGGGGACTAAGGGAGATATTTCAATAATATTAAAATGTTGACTTGGGTGAATCATTGTTCTCTGCATGTTATTAAAAACCAGTGGGTGGAAATATACAATGTGCCTCTTGCCAGAGACAAAAGACTTAGGAGAGAGAACTTCAAATGTCCCACTTGTTCTAAAAAGAAAGAGAAAAAAATGTTAGAGAGGCCCTTAAACAAGTATGTATTATGTTCTTAAAAAGAGTTTCTATAAGAATTTTAATCTCCCCTTGGACAATAACTCTCAAATTATTTTCTGCGTGTATTATTAAGTATCCAGTGAAAGAACACTGGCTTATTTTTCAAGGGGCAACAGATTCACTTCGATTTGGGACACTGTAATAGGGCATACAATTTTGTTTATAGAACAAATCAATCCAATAACCAAAAGCCACAAGAAATCCTAGGACACATTTCTTAGAAAAAAATATCCTCTTTAAAACATTGCACTTATTAGGCTCCGGGAAATAGGTCATTAGTTCTTTACCGGGCCCAAGGCTTTGTCATATGATGTATACCGGGAACTGTTTTAATTGCTTTACGAAGAGTAAGTCATTTAATTTTCATAACATTCCTAGGAGGAAAGGAACATTATTATTCCCATTTTACAGAGCACACGGAGCCTTGCTGTGGTTAATAAACTCACTCAAGTCGCACAGCTAGTAAGGATTGAAACTGGGATTTAGACCTGCCTGACTGGTTCCAGGGTCCATATTCTTAATACCGCCTCTTCCCAAAGTCATTTTGACAGATTAGGAAAGTAGGCTGGAAAGAAAGATGCTCTATGCATTGACACATTCTGTGTCCTGAATGCCAATGATGTCTAGTTATTTTCAGAACCAGTCAGATACCTGGATTCCTAAGTGCTTGAGCTCACGTTTACCCATCAGCAAAATAAGATCTAACACCTATGCTACAATACCACAGATGTAATAGTTTAGCGTGCATGCAAAGTGCCTGAAACTTACTTACCAAATCTTTGTTGTCAGTTGTACCCCTATGAGATGTTAGGACCACAAAGACAAGTAAGACTCATCCCTGAGGGCTCTGGTTTCAAAGTGAGGTCCTCAGATCAGCATCGCCAGCCTCACAGGGGACTTGCTAGAAGCCCGCCATCTCAGGCACTACCCCAGACCTACAAAATCAAAATCGACATTTCAACAGCGTTGCCAGGGATCCGCGTGCAAGTGAACGTTTGAGAAGCTCTACATGGTTCACTGCCTGCCAGTTTTCCCCCTATGCCCTCTAACCTGTGTGTACAATGACCTCTCAAACAGGCTTCTCTGGGAAAGTCCTAATTTAAACTACTTCTTCCTTTGGTCAGACAGTGAGCATGTCAGACCATGTGTTCCGTTCCTACATTTGGAAAAAATGTGTATGTTTTGTGGTTCAACATTTTCCAATTTTTCTATGCTACAAAAATGCCTTTCATCTTTACTAGTAATTTCATCATCCACTCCCTCTGACTTGTTTCTGCCCGTCCACATTCCTGAGGGTTTGGGCTAGGGGCAGGCTGCCGGGTAGGGGGCCGGACCTCACAGGCCATGACGCAATGCAGCATTGTTCAGAGGGCTTCTCTGCTCTCCCAGAGCCTTGGAAGGGGACAGGGGAGCCTTGGAGCAAATACATGGTGTCAAAAGCTAAAAATTCACCCAAAGTTGAAATACCTGTTCCTAGAATTTTTGAAAAGATTTTATTTATTTATTTTTACAGAGAGGGGAAAGAAGGGAGGAAAAGAGGGAGAAATGCTCATCCAAGTGAGAGAGAAACACCAGTCAGCTGCCCCTTGCACACGGTTGGACCAGAGGCCGAACCTATGACCCTGGCCTGTACCGTGACTGGGAACCCTTAGCTTTGTGGTGGGACAACTCCAACCACCCGAGCCACACCAGTCAGGGCCTGTTCATAGCATTTTAAAAATATATAGTTGACTAAGGAAATCAAGAGGCAAAAATAAATAAATAAATAAGCCATAGAAACAGGTGCATGATGTGGGGAGGGACCTTGGGATCACCAGAGAAAGGGCTCCAGGAGGCACATTTTCTTAGGAAAAGGAAACAAATGCTGTTTCCTGGTGGATGATGATATAAATCAAAACAAAACAAAAATCACACGGTATTTCTTGGAGGTAAAATTGCCCCATTAATGGGACTGCCTTTGGGGTAGCCTAAAAAGAGAGAATATCTGAAAATGACTCTTGGCAATGAACTGCAGTGAATGTCAGGTCCACACAAGTGCACCAAGTCCTATAGCCCACCCATGCCCATCCCCCCTCTTGTACCTTTAAGTACACTGAAACATGGCCATTTGATATGCACAGAACACTGGTCTGGGAGCCAGAAAACCTTCATTTATATTCACAGTGCTGCCTTCACCTAGCATTTACCCGCTAGGTCTCAGGGTTGTCATCTCTTAAATGTGACAGTGTGACAGTTGATCTCCAAGATTCCTCCACTTCTAAGGTCCTCAGATTGACAGAGTTCACAGTCATCTTTTGTGCAGGGCGCCCCACGCCTAGAAGCCAGGAGTGTCTCTTGCGCACAAGCCACACCGCTGTCCACGTCTGCTCATTTTTCTGCTCAGCATTCAGCATTCAGCACACCAGCACCACACAGTTCTTTGCATTTTTATCTTGTTAATACTAACAGGGAGGGAGGGAATCTGTCAAGTCTTTTGGGAGAAAAGTGAATTGGCATTAGGAGAAGAGAATGAGGGGAGGCAAGAAGGAGGAGAGATATTCTCAAGAAGTTTGCTCTGGATCAGGGGAACAGGATCACCACTGGGACAGAAGGGAGGGAGGGGCGGAGGGGAGTAGAGAAGGAAGGTGCCACAGTGGCAAAGAGGAGAGGCATGGGGTCCAGAGTCAGGAGGATGGCCAACTCTGGGTGCCCGGTCAAGGGAGCAGCCATCGAATTTCTTCTACCTTCATTGCCACTTGACAGCAAATTTCTCAAAACCCCCAAAGAGAAGTGTTGTTAGAAGACAGTGACTCAAGCGATGCTGTTGCTTAATACAGACCACACTGGTTTCTCTTGGTTGATGTCTGGTTCGTGAAATGGCCCAATTTTGCTTTTGAAGAGAATGTCAACATTCCTTCTCCTTCCCCAGAGAATTTGCTGTTTTCATTTGGTATCTTGAATAGTCCTTGCTAATACAAAAGGCAAAGTTCACATTTATTTAAGAAAAGTGCTTATTTCATGTGGTTTGACACAAGAGTGGTATTTTAGCTGGAAGCCCACAGCCTCCACTGAGTTCAAGGAAGCCTGGTGCTATTGACACAATGCTTCCTGATGCGCTTTGTAGAAGCAAGAAATTCAGCTGAACTCAAGATACACTGGCATCTATCAAAGGAGCAGGCAGCAAAGAAACTGAAATTTGATGGGGGAGCCAAGATCTGAGTTTCAGCCCAGGCTTTGACAAAGTTATTGTTTGATTCTGAGAAAGTCAAACTCTCTGAGCATTAGTTTTCATACAAAGAGATGAAGAAATATCAAGACTTATTTTCTCAAGGATGTTGTAAGTTCCCATCAATCTTCTTAGAAATACACATTGTTTCAGTGCCATTGACTTTCTCCTTCCTGATATTCCCCATCACATAAGAAAAAAAACTTTCTTTTTATTTTTCAAAGGCTTCAAAATTGCTTTGCATTGATATGCCATCTTCAATTCAATTTGAAGAAAATCAAATATATTTCAATAATATAAGAAATCTTACTGCATAGGAAATAAAAAGAAATAACTTTGAAACTTTACGTGGTCTTCAAGAGAGAGAATAATCAGAATTGAAATAAAGCCTACATTATAGAACATCAGAGAGAGAAAATTGGTTTCTTTTATATTTTACTGTAACTAGGATTTGCCCAATAGAATATTCAATTGGCATAACCATTTGTACATATATTGGTACTTATAAAATATTTAAACTTATTTTATTTTCTTTAAATCTTTGTTTACATGATAATTTTACTTAGCAAATCTTTTTTTTTTTTCCAGAGTAAAAGCAGCAGAAGAATAACAGGCGATAGTTATAGAAATTATTACAAATTTTGAGTGTGAAGTTTAAATTTCTAAGGTTTCTCATGAAATCCTATAAACAGAGCGGGAAAACATCTCAGACAATGTTTTCTTCAAACCTTGATTTCACAAACAGAGGAATATTAATCCATAAAGCCAAGTGAATTGCCATCCGTTATATGAACAATTAGTGGAAGGGTCAGAATTAGAACCCACTTTTCATTAGACCACCCAGCCTTTCTCATTAAAAGGTGTCCATTATTGCTACTGAGAAAAATCGACATTTCCAGTGCCAAGGTGGGTTGAGGATTACAATGGCCATAGTCAATCACTGACATCAACCAGCAGTGCAGTGTAGGTTATTTTACACTGGTCAAGGGTAAAACTGAAGAAAAAATTGTCTAACAACGAAACGAGGATTTTAGTAGGGGAGACGTCTTTGACTCCTATTTGTATTGCTTGCTGCTCCTTCCCTTCCCAAACTAACTATGTGAACATTTTCATTCGAGACCTCTGCTTGCTGCTTCCTTAGGACGGGCAAAGTCTTCTCCACCTGGCTACTTTCAGCTTCTCCCTTATCACCCAGGACTTCAGGCACCCCCTCTTTTGTTGGGGTCACACTCTTCCAGGCCATCTTGTTGGCAGAAGTTCAATTTCAGATGATCCTAGGCAGCCCTATTCTATGGACCGATGTCCGGTGGGAGGAAAGAGTGCATCTTTGGTTTACATTCAGTAGCATAGTTCATTCTGAGTCCAACCTTCTCCCTCGTTGCTTGGCCAACTCAGACCAGTCTCTCCTGGTACTGAAAGACTGGCATGGAGACATTAATTTAAGACTCATATATAAGTGTAAAATGTTTAGTATGTGCTGTAAAGAGAGATATAATGAGATATAAAAGGAAGTTGCTCAGGGCAAGGGGTTGGGGAAATGTTGTTTGATTTGGTGCTGATTTAGCTAAGATCTACAGGATAAGGAGCAATTAGAAGGAAGAACATTCTAGTCATAGAGAACAATGTTTGCAGAAGTTCACTTATAATAATGTGAGAATGTGATAGTCTAAGTGAGCGATAATGTACTAAGGTGATAGCAGGGGAGATGGACAGAAGTCAATGATGAGACAGAGACATTAAATTTTAGATATAAATTGCTAAATGATAATAATAATAAATGTGAAGAAAATTGGAAATTGAAAAGAAAACATAAACTGCTAAATGGGAGAACAATTAAATCTTTATTCCACATGTCCGGTGCCCTCTCAGAACCTGTCTCTCTCCTCAGATGTATAGAAACTGGGACTTCCATTTAGCTGCTTTATATAAAACCCCAAAAGTGCTAATCACACGGTCAAGCTAATGGCTGATTTGAGTCCATATTTTGAAAGTAAAATTATCATCTACCTTCTCTATCTGATTATATTTGTGGAAAGTAGAGGAAATAATTTGCCCATTTCCCAGCTGCCAATTGCCACCATCCTTGCAGGAAGAAAAAAAAATGATCAGGAATAATCCATTTTGCTTTGCTTCTATTTTTATAAATGAAAATGTTACCAAGTAAGTGACAGGATAAGATGAGAGATTTACCAATTGTCATCCAAAATCATTTGGATTCAGTGGGATGGCACACTTCCTTCTATAGAATGTGAAAGCCTAAAGCTCAGTCTATGAAGGAAGTTGCCCAAATCTTTACCTCAGGAAGACAAAGATTTGTCAGTGAAAACGGAAACTTCTGATAGGGGGTTGGAAATATTTATAGGTAAATTTTTGTCATAGCAAATATCATTTCAAAAAATAATTCTGTCGATAAACTTTTTTCCCCCTTTCGAGTTCTGTTCCATAAGCGAGGAAAGTGAGAGGAGAACTAACATTTGAGTTCCTTCTTTGTTCCAGCACTGCAATCCCTAGTATATTCCTTGTTCATAGATAAGAAAATAGAGTCTTAGGTTATGTGACTTGTTACAAGTTAATATGACTCATCAGCAGAAGTACTGAAAACTGAACAAAGTTCTAGAGAACACCAAACTATTTTGTATTAACCAGCCTAATAGAGTTCAAAACTTTCATTGAAAGAGGTAGAGAAATAACTGTTAGTTGGGTGAGGGTGAACTTGTGGTGTAGGAAGATTGGGAACTTACCTTAAGACTCATGGTCAGAGATTTCTGGTCAGAGGACAGGATTCTGGACAGCTCTGGACTGTTTTCCAAGTCCTTGACTCCACTTTTCTCTCTACCTCTGTTTTTAAAAATCTTTTTATACAATAATTCTCAGTATTGCTTAAATTCTTTTAATATTATTTGCACATATACACACATATGTGTGATATAACTGCCACATGGGAAGATAACATGATGTATTAGATATGGAGTCACATTTTGGTTTGGACCTAAATCTGTAACTTATAGTGACACATTAGGCAAATTACCTCACCTAATTTTGCCTCCTCTATCCTCAGAAATAAAGAACATATATTAATTAGAGAAGTGATAGTGTCTAGTTTCATGCCCAGCACTTTGCAGTGGGTACTTCAAACAATATTGCTTCCCCGCTTACCAGGTCCCTTCTCATGCAATAGTCAGGGTTCCTTTGGTTACAAGTGGTGGAAAAACAGAAAGATGAATATTGGCTCCAACTAGATGAAGCAAAACAAGGAACTTCATTGGTTAGTTGTTCTTAGCCTCTGACATGAAAGTCCCGCCAAAGGTCTAGATGCTCCCAAACTTTCATCCTTTGTTTATTTCCCTTAACTCAATTTTCTTCTCCCATTTCACCATAAACAAACAAAGCCGAACAATTTTAAACTCTCCATGATATATTCCTCTCACCATCTCATTTAAATAAAACATGGCATGCCCTAGGAAACTCCGCTCTCCAAACTGCCGTCCTTCTGGGAAAGCAGTTGCCACTGCCTGTTGCAGGAAAAGGAGGCCAGTTTTTCCCTCCCCCAGGCAGCCTCCAGACAGTTATTTCTCCATCTCCATGTGAAGCTCCCTATTCCTTTGATGCCACCAACTATCTCTTCATTGGGGTCATGGGCACCATGCCAACACTGCCCCACCCCTCCCCCAACCACCTCAATTCCCGCCATTTCCCTGGGTGATTTGATCACTTCAGTCTGTGTCAACAGCTCTTGTAATACTTTGCCCTCTCAGGTTCTTGACCTTTTTCATATCTAATTACCTTCTTTTAAATTCTAGTTCAGCTGTTTACTCTCATAGACAGAACCTGGACCCTATGATCACTTAGAAGTTTTCTCACTCTGAAATGAGAAAACATAGCAATCAGTTTCTCCCCTCTCTGACAACAGTCACCTCTCCATTCAGCTTTCTCACTCAGCACCTTCAAGGATCTTGCTTCTTACCAGAACCTCTAATACACAGGCATTTGTTATTCCCTCATATACTTGAATCCCTCCTGATTTTCACTTTCTTCCCTATGTGGCTTAGAATGCAAAAATCTCTGCGTCAGTTATGATGTTGGATGTATTCATTTTACACCTCCAGATTCATCATCTACACTTTTCCATTTTTGTCTATTTCTCAGTCCACATGAACCAAATAAAATATGACTGAAAATACTGGTAAAATGACTGGTGCTAAATGTTAAATGATTTAAAGGTAGAACTAAGACTCTTTTTAAATGTGGAATTTAGAATTATTGACAAGAATATAAGCATTATATGCACTGACACAATGTAGAAATTATTACAACTAAAAAAATGGAGAGAAAGTAGAAATGACATTGAAGGTTGAATAAATTTGCTGATGCCTCATCTGTAATAGTTGAATATAAAAGGATATTATGTAAAGTCAACAATTCAAACAACTAGCCTATAAGAAAAATTAATAGTACAAAATCAAGTAGGAAGAAAAGATATTATTGACTAAAACAGGATAACACTTGTACATGAATAGACAGCTGACCATGGACCAGAATAGAAAGTTCATAAATAGACCCAAATACATACCAGAACTCAGAACACAGTAGAAGTGGACCCACAAATAGCTAACAAAAAGATAGACCATACCACAAACACTGTAGGGGTAACCAGATAGTTTTCTGGATCAATAGAGAGATCAATACAGTGAGGACATTGTACACCAGGATGAACTCCAAATGAATCAAAGGATTAAATGTTTAAAAAAAATGATACTCCCATAACTAAAAAAAAATTGCAATGTTATAATAAGAAAGGGTAATAAATTCTGCTCAATAAAAATTAAAAGCTCTCGCATGTCAAAAAGTACCACAGAAAATCAAAGGCAAATAACATGGCAGGGAAAAAAATTTTGCTTCTTAATCCCAAGAGGCTAATCTCTCCAATATTGAAAAATTAAGGAGAAAATAACTAATAACCCAAGAGAAAAATGTACAAAGCATATGGTTAACAGTTCACAGGAACGGACATAAAAATGACTCTTAAGAAAAGATGACTCACTATGCAAGCAGTGCAAATTAAAATTACAGTGGTATACATTTCTTCACTTTTAAGAATGGCAAAAATCCAATTTTTTTATTATCCTTCCTGTGATAAGACTCTAGGGGAGCAGACACTCTCACATACTGTTGTGCAGAATTTTAATTGGTATCACTCTTATGAAGGGTAAGTTTAAACTCTGTCATAATTATAAATATATGTAAATATATACTTTATCCCAGCAATTCCCTTTATAAGAATTAATGTTACAGTTATTTCTATACATAAAATATAATGCATGCATGAGGTTACTTATTATTCATTGACTGTGGTGGTAACAATTAGAAACACTATTTAAAGATCAAGGAAACACTCTTTGTAGGATGAATGAGATATCCTCTGTTTATTGCTCTCATCCAGGGGTTGGCAAACTACAGCTTGCAGGTCAAATCTGACCCCCTGCCTCATTTCATAAACCAGTTTTATTGAAACATAGCCACACCCATCGTTTACATATAGTATATGGCTGCTTTTGTGCTGACAGAGTTTGTTGGTTACAACAGAAACAATATGGCTCATGAAGCATCAAATATTTACTACCTGGTCCTTTACAGATAATAAGCCAGTCCCTGCCTAATCCACATTCTGCCTCTCCCTGCCCTGCTCTCTGCCCCTGTAGGTCTGCCTCTACAGACTGTACCCTGAGCTCTGTTGCTCCTAGTTTCTTTTTGGGTTCCAGCCACTGAGAGGCACCAGCAACAGATGCCTCCTTCCTGGGCTGTGGTTGGATGTCATTTTATTCTTCTACCTGAAGTCACAACTTTCCATGCATCTTTTCAGTATTTGGGCAAAGGGAGTGGTATGTGGACTGAGAAAAACAGGACACAGGGATGAGGAATAGGAAAGTGATAATTCACTATATTTTTAAAAGAACTTTATTTTTAAGACAATTTTGGTTTGCAGTAAAATTGAATGGAAAAAAAGAGTTCCCATACACACCCTGGTCCCACACACGCAGAAGCTCATCCTTTCGACATCCTGCACCAGTGTTGTATTTGTTACAACTGATGAACATACACTAATTGTCATCACTGTCATACATTGAACATACATCACTATCACTCGCAGTCCATAATTTACATTAGAGTGCACTCTAGATTTTATATTTATTTAATTGTATTTTTTAAATAATTTTTTACACCACGTGAATGTAATATTTGGTTAAAGGTTAAACAAAATAATTGAGCATTTTTAAAATTTTCAAAGTCTGAAAATTGCTATAAAGGAGCAATGCTATAATGTAATTGGATGCAGAGTGAAGGCCCCCTAAAAATAAAAGAAAACTCCCACACAATTCTTGATTGGGGGAAGGGGAGGGAAGAGCAGTGGTGCAGCGTTTAAGATACATTGCAACAGTTATTAACAATTGCAAGTTAATAGCTGTGCCTTCCTGAAGGGAGGAGAGCTACTGCCCAGGGCAAATTGTGAGAACATTCAGGAACTTGTGACATAGCTGGGATAGAGTGCCTGTGGGAGAGACAGGGGCAGCTGCCCACCCCGGAAGTTGCTGAGAACTTTTGTCCTGACTAAAGAGGGCAACCAAAATAAGGTAAAATATACAGGGAAACTGGCAAAAATGGCACATGATAGGAGGGGCCAGATATGAGGTCACACAGGAAGTTCCAGGTCAAGCATTTAAATGAGGGTGAGCTGAAAGAGAAAAGGGGAGAAGCCATGCAGTCTGAAGCGAGAGAGGAAGTACTTCTGCTTCTCTGAAGGATATGTGGAGGAACCACTCTTTCGGGACATGAGCCTCCCTGGACTCCACGATGACCCAGTGTAACGTGGCACATGTTTTCCTGGACTGCTACATGGAGGTTGAGAACAGTGCACCCCAGATCCCGAAGGAGAGGATGGTGACTCTGACCCACAAGTGCACATTCCTGAGAGGATGGAGATCTGTTTGTGGGACCAGCTGATGGACAGATAAGGGTATGGGAAACTTCTGGGCATGGTTTTGGCTTGTAGGCTTTCAGGAAGCAAGGGAGGCTCTGGGTCTTGGAGGAGAGGCGGGCTCTGAGCAGGAGTGCTTACCCCAAGGTTGGACCCTGTTGATAAAAACCTGTTTTCTTTAACACTAATTGTTGGGTCATATGTCAAGCCGCCAGGTGGCTGAGTCTCAGTTTGCTCAGTTACAATAACATAAAATGAAAGAACCTTCCTTAATCTTGAGATTAGCAGTCTTCCCTGAGGAAGTGATTTCTAAGCTGAAATACAAGTTTCTATGGGAGGAAAGCACACAGTGTATCCAGAGATACCTTACCTGTATTTGGTAGACTAGGTTAGGTGAGCATACATAGATACCTGACAATCAATCTCTGAATGATCTACAGCTCAGTTCACACTGGGAAACAGATATCTCCTTAAATTGGTTGCTCCTTTGATTGGGATTTAAAAATAATTCTGGTGGTAATTTACACAGATAGCATCCCACCTAAAATTCATAGACATTAGGACTAAAGTTGAGTCTGGAGGGCCAAAGTGTTACAAGGTATCATTGATTGGGTAAATTTTATCAGAAAAGTACCTTTAAAACAGAGTGAAGTATTAATAGTACTTTTAAATAATTGGGGACTGACCACGTACATCTATTTCCTCTCCAGAGATCTGTTGGTTACCTCAGGTAGTCCAGTATAGTGAGAGCATGGCGTTTAGAGCCATACTGTTTGGGTTTAATCCTGGTTATGACATTTACTAGCCGTAGCAGATGCTGACAAAGTCCCACTCAGATCTACTTTGTTCTTTTTGAAAGGTTCTGTGTACATATCCTCCTGCTTCTACCTGCTTTTCTTTTAAAGACATGTGCCTGTGACTCCTTTCAGAGGATTGCTCTTGGGAGCTACAAAAGCCTCTTGCTAAAACCGGTAGAAAGCTTGCCTGAGAATTTATCCCTTCAGTGTGGGATGATCCTTACTGGCTGAATCAGATTGTAAAAGCCCAGATGCGTTACCTTGAAGTTGAACAATTCTGTACTAATGCTCATGGGATCCCCCTGACAATCAGGTTAAGACCGAGACTTCCCTGAAGCTGCACCCTTGCTTAGCTTCTTCCATTATCTTTTCTGCTTCCCCAACTCTCTTACCCATTCGTCCTGGAAGCACTTTTTAAATAAATGGCTTATACTAACAAATCCTCAGCTTAGGGAGGGGATGGTCTTCTGAAAAATCTGACCTAAGACCTGTGGCTTGTGGGCTGCCTGCAGCCCAGGATGGCTGTGAATGTGACTCAACCCAAAATCGTAAATTTACTTAAAACATTATGAGATTTTTTTGTGATTACATGTCTCACTACATTTAATGTGTGGCCCAAGACAACTCTTCTTCCAGTGTGGCGCAGAGATGCTAAAAGGCTGGACACCCCTGCTACGTGATCTTGGGCAAGCACCTGAACCAGTATGTTAAATCTCATTTCCTCGCATGGAAAACAGGAGTGATGATAGAGTATGTATGAGGAATAATGTGAGATAAAGTATATAAAAAACACAGTGTACTGCCTGGTACATGCTTAACACTCAAAAAATGTTAACTGCTAATTTTATGGCAAAGAACCTAAAGGTTATTGAGCTTAAATATGACTCATAAATTTCTATTGCTCAGAATGATTAGCATTCTAAATTCTTGGCCCTTTCCTGTGATAGTAAATGACTTCTAGCAATATGTTACTTTGTAGATAGTTCTGAAAAATATAAATCCACTTAATCTGTCATTTCAAGGTAAAGATGACATTTAACAGAAAGAGAAAAACTCATGTATCTGAAAGATCATTTTGAAAAAGAATATTTGAAATATTTTTGTCATTATACTAAAAGGTGTCTCATAAGAAAACTTAGAAGAGAATTTTCTGTTTAACTATTTTTCAAAGAACCTCAGTAGCTTCTTAATTCAATTGGAAAAATATAAAAATATAAGTCCTTCTGATAAGTCCTTAAGAGAGCTGATTGGCATCAAGGATGAAGAGATTTTACTTCAGAATTTAAAAACTTTGTCTAATATAATATGCAAATTAAAAAGAGCATCATTATTCAGCAAGCACAATTAATGGTGTGAATTTTTTCTATTTAGATCAAAATTTCTTCATGACATAATTTTTAACTATAAAATTCATTAAAATAATTATTAAATAAACTTCCAGAGCTTTAAATGGCTGTATCACAAAGTACTAATCCAAGATTTTTAAAGACACATTTACTCTGATTAATTTCACTTAGATATACTTAGTATTTCAATGAGAGAAAATTTATTTTATAATATAAAATGTAATATAATTTAATGTATTATTAATGCATATATTTAATTTTATCTAGTTTTTACTAAATTTATTTGTTGTATATGGTTTATAATTTTATTAAATTATATGAATATAACTTACAAGTTATTTGTTTAGAACAGTAGTTGAATATATAATGAGAAAGTGAGAAACACATACATACATTTTTTAATTATCTCTCAAAAGTTTGCATGCTCAAATGTTTGAAAAACTAGGCTATTTCTAAGCTTCTAAAGATTCATAAGAATAATCTAAATATATCAATAAAAAAAACAAGTTATCAGAATAGACCCAACAAAACAAGACCCAACTATATGTTTTCTGAAAGAAATTCACTTAACCA
Source organism: Mormoops blainvillei (assembly GCA_004026545.1). Classification (NCBI taxonomy): domain Eukaryota; kingdom Metazoa; phylum Chordata; class Mammalia; order Chiroptera; family Mormoopidae; genus Mormoops; species Mormoops blainvillei. The sequence goes on along the minus strand of PVJD01002200.1, from coordinate 51,397 downwards.
TAAAGACTTACGTAATTTAAAAGGAAAGGAATAGAGAAAGATATACCAAGGTAACACTAATCAAAATAAATCTGGATGAACTATGTAAATTTTATCAAAGCAGACTTTGGAGCAAGGAAGATCTTAGAAGTAAGAGGACCATTACATAATTATAAGGGAGTCAATTTTCAAAGATCATATAAGAATTCTAAATGTGTATATACTTAAGAACAAACCATCACTATATATAAAGCAAAACCGATTGAACGGAGAGGAAAAATAGACAAATCCATTATAATAGCAGAGACTACAGTAGTTGGAGATTTCAACATGCCATTGTCAGTAATTGATAGATCAAACAAGCAGAAAATCAGTGAGGGTATAGAAGACTCAAACATCAATATCAATGACATTATCGATCAACTTGATATAATTGACTTTTATGGACTTCTCCATTCTAGTATAGCAGAATACACAATCTTCTCAAACTATCACAGAAAATTCACCAAGATAGGCTGAATTCTATGCCATAATTAATACTTTAATAAATCTGAAACACTAGAAATCAAGTAAAATATATTCTTTGTGCAAAGTGAAATTAAACTAGGAATCAAGAACAAAAAGATAGCTGGAAAATCTCCAACTATTTGAAAATGAAACAGAAACAGTTCTAAACAACTTATGGGAAAAAGAAGAAGTCTCACAAGTAATGATTTTCTACTTTAGGAAAGTAGAGAAAGAACACTTTAAACATAACTTTTATAGAAGGAAATATGTAACAAAACTAGATCAGAAATTAATGAAATCGATAACAGTTAATCAATAGAGAAAATCAATGAAATCAATACCCAACTCTTTAAAAACATCAACAAAACACAAACAGCTCAACAAAAAGGTAAACTTGTAGAAAGACTAAACAGGAAATAAAAGAGACCAGATATAAATCACCAATATCATAAATGAAAGAAGAGTCCTCACAACTGATCTGATGAATATTAAAAGTTTAATGAAAGAAGAATGTGAACAAGTCTATGCACACAAATTTAATAACAAATGAAACAGACCAATTCCTTGCTAGATAAAAACTGCCTTTCACAATGTTAAAGTACCATTCTCATCACAGCGTATCAAGGCTGCACACCACCAGTATGACTTACTGCTGAGGTTGACCTTGATCACCTCCCTGAGGTACTGTTTGTTAAGTTTCTCCACTGTAAAGTTACCATCCCCCTGCCATATCTATACTGTCATCTTCAGAAGGATGTGAGGTTGTTCAGCTGACAGTTAAGGCACGAACAGATTTATACTTCATCTCTTTGAGGGTGGTTTATTTACATAAATTATATGTAATCCTTCTGCATGACAGATTTATCTTCTCCCCCATTCATGCTTTTCCTTTCAAAACCAAATAATCTCTGTTTAATCTCAGAAAAAACATCAGACAAATCCTGATTGAGGGATTCTACCAAACACCTGACCAGCACTCCCCAAACTCTCAAGGGCATCGAACACAAAGTAAGACCAAAAAACTCTCAGAGCCAAAAGGGAGTGAGCTTGAGCAGACTTGAAGACTAAAAATAATGTGATATCCTGGCACAGAAAAAGGGCATTAGATATAAACTAAGGAAATACGAATAAAGTATAGACTTTAGTTAATAACAGGTAAAAATACTGTTTCATTAATTGTGACAAATGTACCGCAGTAATGCTAGATGTTATTGGGGAAAAAGTGGGTTTTTAGGTATGTGGGAATTCTTTGCACTATTTTTGCAATTTTTTTGTAAATCTAAAACTATTATAAAATATAAAGTTTATCTTTAAAAGGGATATTAAATAAGGAGAAAACTAGTTTTGAAAATTAAGCAACATACTGCTAAATAACTCAGGGATAAAAATAAGAAACCACAATGTAATTTGGAACATATTTTGAACTGATTGATAATGAACATAACTGCATAATTAACATTGTAGGATATAAATAAAGCTTTACACTGAAGGAAAATTTTAGCCTTATACGCATGTCTTAGTAAAAGAACAAGAAAGGCTGTGAACAAATGCATGATCTAACTAGCCACCCAAGAAGTAAAAATAATAAGAAAATAAGCAATGAATAAATGGGAGAAAATAATAAATACCAATGGCACAATTTATGAAATAGAAAATTAGCATACATTAGAGGCTCAATGTTGTCAAAAGTTTGTTTTCAAAAGAATCTAATAAACTTTATTTAAAAAAAAAAAACCCAATCAAGAAGAAAGAGGAAACAAAAACCAGGAATTAAACAATGAACATCACAAAACTCCTAGATTAGATAGTAAGTGGCTACTCTGAACAACTTATGCCAATAACATTAAAAATGTAGATGAAGTAGACAAATACCTAGAAAAGCACAGCTTCAAAGCTAAAACAGTAAGAAAAAGAAAATATGATTTGTCCTATAGCTATTAAAGAAATTGAATGTGTAGTTAAAACTTTCCCACAACAAAGAAGTAGGTTCAGATGGCTTTCTTGATAATTTCAACAAAACATTTAGGAAAAAAAATAACTCAAACCCATTCAGGGAATAAAAACAGAAGGAATGTTTCTCTTCTAATTCTATGAGGTCAGCATAACCTCGATTCCAAAACTTGAAAAGACATTACCAGAAAATCAAATTAAAAGCAAAGATTTTAAATAAATATAGATGCAAAAATGCTAAAATGTTATCAAATAAAATCCAGTGATATATGAAATCAACACCAAGTTGGGTTGATTTCTGGAATTCATGGTTACTTTAATATTTTGAAGTATATTATTATATTTTACCACATTAAAATAAAAGACTCAAATTATACAATCATCTCAATAAATGAAGAAAAAGCACTTGAAAAATTCAACACTGACATATGATATCAAATAAATAAACTGAGAAGGAAACTTTTTTAATCTGGTAAAGAAAACCCAGATTATGAAACCCAGACACTAAGAATTAATTATCCAAAAAGTAAATTAAGAAAACAATTTATAATAGCATTAAAAAGAATAAAATACTTAAGAATAAACAATCAAGGAGGTGAAAGGCTTGTACACTGGAACCGTAAAACACTGATGAAAGGAATTAAGGCAGACACACATAAATGAAAAGACACCCCATGGATAGAAGAATTAATATTGTTAAAATAAAGATATTTTAATATTGTTATAATACTGAAACAATATTGTTAAAATAGCCAAAGTGATCTACAGATTCAGTGCAATTTTATCAATATTTCAATGGCATTTTTTTAAAAAGAAAAAGAAATGTTAAAATTTATATGGAAGCACAAGAGAACCCAAATAGCAACAACAGTATTGAGCAAAAAGAACAGAGCTGGAGCCATTACATTTCCTGACTAAAGTATGTTACAAAAGTTCAGTAATTAAAACAGTATGGTACTGGGGAACAAAAGACATAGAACAGTGGAAGAGAACATCTTCTCAGGTATCCAGTAACATTTCAGTGACCTTTTATTCCCCACATTGGACTTAATTGCAGTTTTTTTAATATAGTCGATGAAGCAGAAGTTTTAGGGCACCAAGAGACTTAGAGACCAAAAGGTTTGTTGTCTCTTTATTCTCTATTAAAAACACTATTACATGATATTCAATTATTACCATACAGACCTCTGCACCTTTGCTTGTTTGTGAAAAAAAGTTTTGTCTTATCTGAGAAGAGATGAGACACCATTTCACTCCCCAACTTTTAGAAGATGAACACAAAGATTTTGCCCTCAGCTGGGTATTTTCTTCAAAAGTAAGACATATTCTTCACCCTTTAATAACCTCTCTCCCCAACTCCAAAAGGAATTGACAGTAAGGTCCAATCACAATTTCATTTGTTCTTCTAATGGTGTTCTTTTAGCAGATGCCTCTCTCATTACTTAGTACCAACATTTTAAAAGCAAGCTGGCATAATTTTTGGATAAAGATTACTCACAGAAACTTTAAAGTCCTGACATTCCATTCATTGAAATAAGAACTCACAGTTCTTGGTGAGAAAAAATTGAGGACAATATCTAACTGTAACAATTTGTAATTTCCATCAATTTTTTTTCCTTACAAGAGAACCTATAAAAATCATTTAAAAATATGGCAAGTGACAACGTGGCTTAATGCCTATAGCCAAAAACTTGATCAGTCTCCATAGAAAAGTATCACAGTGGAACTATCTGTAGAGCCCTGAAGCCTGGGATCTTGGCAGATGTTTTAAGGACTAACTTGATGCAACCACACAGCGGCTATCTAATTCTTTAGGGAACATTCCTCCAGAGCAAAGTTTCTCAAAGTGTGGCCCAAGGAACACCCACCTCAGAGTCATCTGAGGATCTGTTGTTTCAAACATAGATTCTCGGACCCTTTCCCAAACCTCTCAGATCAGAATCTCCAGAAGTGGATTTTAAGAATCTACATTATTAGCAAGCACCTTAAGTGATGCTTTTGAGAAACCGGGGATGGTAGTGTCAATAAGAAAACACTCCAGTGCATGTCTCACTAAAAACAATGTGGTGGTGAATGGAAATGTGTCCAGGGGGAGGTCTGGAAGGAGCTGTGCTTAGCTCTCCAGGATTCAGGCTGACGCCATCCATTCGGAATGTCAGCCCATGGCGAAGTCGGGTACTTTAACTTAGGTAAGAAGCGATTATATTCCTCAACCGTAATCCCTGCTTTGATAGTTGACAGCTGTTAGTTTTGATGATGCGAAGAAACTGAGAAGAATGAGATACCAAAATCAGTTTTTTATCTCTACTGGTAGATTTCCTGCCTGAGAAAAAAAATTTCAACTTGGTATAGTAAGTACATTTTATTCATGGGTTATTGTAAAACAAGGTCATTTTTATGCATTTCATGTTTGGGTAAGTGTGGGGATCACCCGGTTGGTAAGATCATGGAATGGCTAACATGAAATCAAAGCCAGGTAAAAAACACTTGCAAAATTCCAAAGTCCAATTGGGAAATATCCAGATTTAAATCCTATTTTAAAGTCACTATTGGATGCTCAAATTTGAGAAGAATTATTGTGGGAGAACCTGCCTTTGACCATCAGCACTAGAAATGAGACAAACCCTGGGATGCATTTACCCATCTATGATTCTAGAGAGTGAAGTTTATGATGACTTAATGAAAAATTTGTCAAGAATATTTTAGTAGTGCAGAGGTTTTCAAACTCCTTCAATCCACCATGTCCTTAGAGTGACTAAATCATTCTTCCATGGTGTCCCTAAGTCAAAACTAATACTTCACAACTTTGTTTGTAGAGTTAGATCCAGACAACTTGATAATGTTGTTCAATGGCATTTAACAGGTGTTACTGTGTTTTCCTTGAAAATGTAAAAAATGCTGCAGTGTCCTTGTGTGCTTGATATGGCACCGCAGGACTCCTTGGCACAGATCTGGGCACCACAAAATAATATCTGCAGTATTTATTGCTCTTTTCTTGGCTCAGCAGAGAGCAGGTGAGTATGATCAGGTCTGCATGAGCTCATTATAGATACTAGGTTGATGATACTTTGTAGGAACTTCTCCTTAACTCACCCCAAAACGAAGGTTCATCACAACATTGATCAGTACAGAGTGTAAGTGATGACTTATGGTTCTTCTATTTTATTGACTTCAAACATTTTTAATTACTATGCTCTTCATTCCCCCCCACCTCAGGAAATTCAACCCATTAAAAACTGTCTTACTCTTTTTCCTAATTCTCCTAATCTTGGTGAATGACAACACCATCTACCTCCAAAACTGGAAACCATGCCGTATTCCTTTAGCTCATCATCACATAGACCGATGTAAAGTTTCCAGTTTGGAGGTCTTATTACAGCCAATTTTCTCTCTCTCCAAAGCACCTTTTTTAGTGATGGAACAACCTTCCTAAAAACACAAATCTGATGATCTCGCTCATTCTCTTGCTTAAAGCCTCCCAGTGGCTCCTTGCTATGTATTCGCTAGTTGAGTCTAATTTCTTCAGCATTAAAGATGTCAGCTCTAAGCCTCATTTCTAGGAAGTCTGTGCACTGCCCTTCCTTCCATTGCCTCTATCTGTGCTGTGACCACCCCTCACCATGAGCCCTGCTGCTGATTGCACCGAACCCCTAATAACTACCATTAGAGACCAGACCATGTGAGACTATTCTTGAGTTATTTCAAGCAAGTTCAAAGGCATATTATCACCCATGAAAAGTTAAGCTATTTCCTTTAGAAGCCCAGAGTTTGTTTGAACATTTTGAAATAAATGGTTGGAGAAAGCATATCCATTTGTAGTTGTATTCGTAGCCTCTTTGACTAAGTGATCTATGCCCTTGGGAGAACTTTCTCTTTAAACCACGAAGGTCACACAGGTCCCAGGCTCCAGAGCACCTTGGGAGAAATGGTATGAAATACAGCCTTGTTAACTGAAGTTCAAAGTCACACTAGAGGTCACAGATACACATCTACCCCAGTTTCCAATTTTTACTCTTCATATCACCAACTTCCATCTAAACATTAATTGTTGTAACAGTGACTGTCCCATTAAGATTAGATTTAACAAGTGAGTGTGAGTCTTCAAGTATCAGGGAGAATTTCATGTACTTCCTCCCTTACTTTCTATAATTCCTGATAATTCATAATGTGTGACCCATTACCATGAGCTGAGCTCTCTCCTCTAGAGGTCTCCCACTGGCAGACAAAAACGTGAGCTTTTTTTAATATTCTTCCATTTAAGGTGACACCCTGGATAAAAGGAAAGTCACAGGTTCCTGTCCTGAGACAGATGAAAGAAGAGAAGGGTAAGAGGGTCACACTAGAAAGAGTTAAGGGACAGATTATCAAGGCATAGTGGGGGTGAACCAAAGGTCAATCTCTCCTAATCTCATGAGCAGGACTTTTTTCTGAGGGTCCCCTTTTCATCTGCATTGAAATTCTGACTTATCCACAATAAGACTTCTTTCAGGCTCGGAATCGGTGAGACCATATGTTCTCATAAATAACTGAAGTTGAAGGAAAGAGATATTGATTCCAGCTTCATAACATGAAGTAGGAAAAGAACACCAGTAAGAGTATCAAGCACAAGATCTTTAAAATAGTCATCAGTAACAGAGCAAAGGGAAGAAGCTGGGATAACCATAGCAACACTGAAACATGTAAGCTATAAATTCTGCAAAACAGATAAACCAGCAGCAGCCCTACAGTGGAGACAATAAAAACCATTATTCCAAGTTATATACTTAGCATGAGATTGTGGGGTCAATTTTTTAAATATAGTGATTAATCTAAAAAGTAACCAGGTAGAGCATTTATTATATGATTTTTTTTTCCACAAAGTAGGAACTTAATAATCTATGTGGCTAAATGAAGAGATATGTAAATGAGCCATTTAAATTTATTTTCTCAACTAAATAAAGAGGCTGCAATTAAGACTCGGGAACACAGTTTAATAAATACTTCATCTTCATACTGTCGTTCCAGACTGGAGAATGTGGGGAAACAAACCTTATGGAAAGACTTGAACGAAGAAAAATTTGTAAACGTTAAGTTATTTTTGTGTGAATCAGGTTTTTGTCTTCGGTACTGAAAAATGCCTTACTCCTTGCCCCGTGCCTTTTGAAATACGTTACTATCTTTCATTGGCTGAGTCCTCCCTCTTCCATGAAACTTTCCCCAAATCATCAAGCAACCAGGAGTCCCTTCTCTCTCAACACCCAGAGTATATACAGCCCATTCCACCCAAGGTAGCATTAATTACATCATGCTTGGTGTGGAGAGACCTGCAAAGAAATGCAATGTGAGCACTTGATTTCTGGTAGGAAAAGATTCAGAGAATATTCCAACACTCCCTAATCCTTCCCCCACCCCATGTTCTCAGTTTGGCCAGCATTCCTCTTTCCTTTTGTTCTCAAGAAAAAAATCATCTAGTGTGGTTGAAAACACCCTCCAACACCTTATACTCTTGGTGAAATTCTATATCCCATTTGAAATTAAACAGTGTTGTAGTCTTATGTATGATAAGCACAGAGCCAGAAATGGAATTTCCAACTTTCTCCTTTGCTCAATCAGGACTATGTATCTAAGGGGTTTGTCCTGAATAGTGATGCTAGGTATTGGGGAGGGAGATATGTCTGAGGAGCAGAATTATTGGCACTAAGGTGATAGTGACACCTTGGTTCACATGAAAGATTCTCAAATCTGATTAGTTAGAATAACAGGTCTCCACCTACCAAGGGACATTAAGGTGTCCAGATTAAATCAACAGATGGAACACCAATGCTCCCTTCTCCCCTTTTGGCAATGGCCACCACTAGCATGGTATGGAATGTGGCTCATTATATAATGGATGGGGAGAGCATTTGCATTGGAAGGGGAATATCAAGGAAAGTTGCAGTGAAGAAGAAATTTTATTCCATATAAATATTCTTAGGTTTATAAATCTGTAGGGATTTTGTGTGTTTTATTACCTGAACTGTGGGACAGTAGAGGTGGGAATGGTGGGTGTCCTGTGATTCAGAGCATCTTTTTACCCTTCTATAAATGTTCTTATTGTGCTTCTTATGTTCCATACACCTTCCTATCATGATCACAAGCTTTAAGGATAAGGTACTATGTCTGTTAATTTAATAAAATCTTATCCAAGGTGATAAACGATGAGATAATAAATTCTTAACAACAACAACAATACAATTTTAATCTGATTCCCAAGTTCTCACTTTAAGCTTTTCATGTACTCTAGTTAAAATTTAGAAATGTTTAAAATTTTGATGTAGAACTATATATAGGAAATGGTCATAGTGGGGAAATATTTCTCATTATCTCCCAAAAGGTCTCTGGCTTTATTGTAGGGAATAGAAGAATCCCTACATGAAGATAAACTATTAAAATAAAATAGCGACCTGAAACAATAAAGATTGATCGAGAATCTTGTCAAAAACCATGTATTCATGAAGATTAAATGCATGGGGTAATTTCTTCACCAGACCTCAAAGGAATAGAACTTGGTAATATACTATCAGTAAATTTGAAAAAATGGGGTTTCAGAAAAAATATATAGAAAAAATATTATTTTGCAACATGAATAATAAATGGAAAAGGGGGGAAATGTTGATATTTGTTAAATGTTTCATAAAATTTCTCATTTACTTCTACAGCAGTCCAGAGAGTGCAGAAATTATTTTTCCACTTAGGAATAAGACACCAGGGATTCACAGAGGTTAAAAGACTTGTCCAAGTGGGTAGTGAAAAACAGTTTTGGACCTTGATTTCAAATCTAATTCATTTTGTGACATGCACTGCTACAAAAGATTTATTATCCAAAAGATGGTTCACCCTAAAACGTTATGTACAATGAGGTTTTGGATAATTTTCTAAGCAATAATACCAAAATGCATTCATAGGGAAATTTAAGAATGTAACCATAATATGAATCCTTATGATGTTGGAGAGAAGTTATGGATTCCCGTAAAGCAGGCCTTGGTGCTACAGAGAAAGACTGAGGAAAATGACCCCACTGGACCATCACAAGACCACATTTCTAATGTCCTTAGATAGCATCATAAGAATGCCCTTTAAGCCTTTCCTAGGTGAAGTCAGAAATCACTTCAATATTGCCTTAGACAACATTTCCAGGCATGGTCTAATTATCAGAAGGGCAGGGAGGTGACACAGTAAGGAAAGACTTGGGAAGGACCCTCTCTGCTAGATGACCATTTGTGTTTGCTCTTCAAGGCAATGTGGGTGTGGGAGAACCCTTCATAATATATATACTAGGTATCTAGAGTCCACCTTTTGCTACCATTTCTGTTATATGTCCTAGAGCCTTCTGAGACCATGCAATTTGGAATCATCTTATTTCCACATTCACCATTTATCTTTGATGTTTCCTTTTTGGAAACTTTCAGTCTCAGTCATCCGCAGGCTTTAATGTGTTATATTTGGAAAATTCTGACAGATGGCATTATAAAGTCTAATGTAATGCAGTCGATAACTGTTTCATTATTTACTCAGCACTCACAATATTGTGTTGGGGTTTTCTTCCTGTTCTGAGCTACCCTCCACCCCTGGCTGCTGTTCAAAGAACACTCTAGTCAGAAATAACCTCGGGTTTACTCAGCTTTGAGCCTGGAGGAGGCAAGGGGGTTCCTGAATCAGCCCCAGAATAGAGCCCACCTCCCACAGGGTCCCAAGAGAATAATGTCTCCTAGTCACGAGCCCCTTTGGGTGAGAAAATGTCTTAGCTATTTAGCTCTATTTTCTGTTGAATTTACTTTATTATAGAAGTAATGTATATTCATGAGGACATTTTAGAAATGCGAAAAAATAAAAATTAGAATAAAATTAAAACCATGCATAATCTCACCCCTAGAGGAAATCACTAAGAGTTTGTTGATAGATGTTTTTGTGTTTATATTGCATATAATATTTTTTAAGAGTGAGTATTCATCTCACATATCATTCGGTATTCTTCTACAACATGAATTTCAGTGGTATATAACATTACATTACAGAGAAAACACACATAGTTCATGTAACCAAGCTACCTAGCACACAACATTCAATTGGTCTGGCAGGATGCTGTCAACTCTGACCTTAGACAATTTGGGGAACAGCAAGGGTTTGCCATGTACAAGAACCAAAGTGTCACATTTCAGATGACAGTTCAAAAGCCTCAGCCTGGTTCTAGAGATTATATGGAAAAAGGATACTGAATGAATTCTTGAGTAAGTTTTTATTTCCCTCTGACCCCTCACCCCTTCCTCTCAACCACAGAAAAACGAATCGGAGAAGGAAGTGGAGGGCTAGGTGCTGATGAGAGTCGAGGAGAAGGGGCTCCGCCCCTGCCTGTGCCTCAGCCTGTCATCAGCCCCAAGCAAGGGAAGCCACAGCATCCAGGAACTTTGGGGGATCCGAGAACTGAGGAGAACTCGGCTCCTCTCTTGGGCTAGAACTTACAAGTAGCCGTCCTGGTGGGTGGAATGCCCGGAGCCACCCCACTGCAGAACAGCCTGAGGCAGGTGACCAGCCTCAGAGGCACAAAGGACACAACTGAGTCCTCCCTGTGCCCTGAGAAGGGGGGTGGAAGACCGTGATTTCATGATTTCTGTGTTCTTTTTGTTCTGTTTCCCACTGTTAATAATCCAACACCTGGCATGAGGCAAAAGGATGACCAGATACCTTTTTATTATCATAGCAAAGCATGATTCTAAGGATTATTTTATTTCCTAGGGGACTGTACTTAATTTTGACTTACTATTTGCTGTTGGTTAGAGTTTAGATTCTAGGAAATTACATGTTAACTTGGAGATGCCTGCCAAACCTTAGGCTGAAAGCTTAAGTCATACATTATCTCTTGATATTAAAGATAGCAAAAGTCAGTTTTTACCAGTTGCTACTTCGATCGTTTCCTAGGCTTTGTTCTGACAGTGCTTTTGCTATTATAGTTAGCAATTGTTCTAGGCAAGCGTCTAGGCTGAGTTTCTCTGGTTGCCATGTAGACTTTAGTATGTTCACTTTTTTACCCAGGCTTTGAGGATGATGCCTGTTTTCGTTGCTGTCTCCCATTTTCTTCCAGTTTCAATTTCCCAATGCATTCTTGTTTGCCTACTAAAATATTCTTTCTTTTTTTCTGCAGAATGCCTGAAGAATACTAGCTTATTGACAGAGGAAACAAAGACCAGCATGAATTCATTAACTACTGGTGAGCTCAGGTTATCAGTTCTTATTATACTTTCCATCCTCAGGGGATCTGGATCCTTTCATTAGAATTCAACAGTACCAAGACCTCTTTGAGCCCATACATTAAAATTTGATCAAAAGACAGACCAAAGATAAGGAATTTTATTACCCTTGATATGAGATGTCACCAGTGCCTCTGAAATACAAGCAATTCACAAAACAATGCACAACACTGTCCTAATCTGTAGTATTATCTCCAGTGGCAGCCTGAAAAGAATATTTCTCAGCACGGCTTTGGGCAACAGAGTCAAACAGAAGAGAATGTCCTGGCCTCAATCCTTACTATTCACCTTTGAGAGGTTTGAGTGAAAAGTACATAGCTCAGTATCTGGTCCTTGCAGATGTTAAATAAGTGATAACTCTGGTCATCTTTATTCTAACAGTATGTCTGTGGCCCACATCCATGACATATAACATGGAGAATGCTAAGTTCTAAGGTGTAGATGTCCCTCAGAAATGATGTTGTGACTCAAAATTCATTTCATAAAAATGTATTAATGAGATTTTTCTCCCATTAAATGAAAAAACCTCATTGAATTTGACCTCAGCTCTCTGTCCCCTCTCAAATTAAGATAAGGTGCCTCTCAACCAGAACAGAAAGAACATTAGGAAAATAGATATCTAATTTTATAACATAATTTTTAATCTTGTTTTAAATAATAAGAGTTATTAGAACTTTGTAGAAACTATTCATTGGGTACAAAAGGGACTCACGAGCTGGACTGTCACTAAGAGCTTGATTATCAAAAATAAGTCATGAAATAAGTGCCCATGCGGCTGCTTGCATTTGAGTCATTTTGTCTCTGGCTTAAGGTGGCCTGCTGCTGTGATAAGGTCTAAAGGACTTTGAGATGGTGTCGCTAGAGACTGGTACCTCTAGTCACCCCAAAGGTCCTAGTGTGGAATAATAATATTTGAGTCAAGAAAGACACCTTTAGTCCAGTTTTCTCATTTCATACATGAGAGAAATAAAAGTTTAGAAAGTTGCTCAAGGTCATATGACTATCTCCAAAATATCTCCACTATTACTTCTATCAGTATTTGGCAATTCACCTTTAGAATCTTTTCTTTAGTCCTCATTAAAGGGCAGGTATGCCCAGGTGATATGCCACCTGCCATCTGCATAATTGAATGGAGAATATTCAATGAAATCTTCAGGAAAGGGAAAAGGCTCTGTGGAATGAGCCACAGAAGGTTCATGGCAAAGATAATTGCAGAACCGGAGAGAAAAGGAAGATGGAGAGAGAAACGGACAGAGTCGGGCAGAAGCACACCAAGGAAGATAAGCCACAAACACTCATCTTGTTTGCAAGTTTCCTAAGGCTGACTCTGGGGATAAGTCTTGATTTTTTTTAAGGACTTCCTTATATTTTTGTATTTTTTTTTAAAGATTAACAGATTCTACTTTTTTTCTTAATAGTGACCTAAGAAAATGCAGAGGGATGTCTTTGCTTTTTCTAAATCATTGTGAAACATAATATGCACATTGGTTAAGAGCACTAGAGCTGTAATTAAAATGCAGGGGCTCAAATTGCACTTATTAGATGTTGTGGTAATTTAAAAATGTCTGAAAATCATTTACATGTCTCCCATTAAGACACAAGGTTTATGACCACACCCCGCACCCCGTTCTCTCCATCCTCCATTGGTCTCTGCTGCTTTCAGTGACCCTTAGTAAGAAATAGACTATAGTGGTAGCAATTTGGTATAACTTCTAAGGTTAGGTCAGAAAATGCCATTCAGCTTCCTTTTAATTCTGTTGAGACCTTTGCTTTGAGGAAGATCATCCATGATGTAAGAAATCCCTCTAAACTGAGACTAAAGACCCACACCATCACGTGCAGGTGCTCCAGCCCACAGCCGCAGCTGAGCAGGGAGCCCACAGCTTGCATTGTACCCAGCCCCATGAGTACACTGTCCTGGGTGTCCCATGGAGTGGGGCTTTGAGGTGACTACATTCCAGCTGATATCTAACTTCAACAACATGAAAGATCCCTAGAGAAAACTACTAAGCATCAACCATACTGTATTCCCAGGGCACACAGTCATAAAATAAAATGGTTATTTAAAATACTATATTTTGGGGTATTTTACTACTTAACAATAATAACTGACACAGAGACATTTTCTTGGGTGACTATGTTAGTATTTTTAAGTCTTTGTGCCATTAGGTATATAAGGAAGATGACCACTGATCTAGAATATTCTTCACATGTTTTCATTTGCTCCTCTTCAGGTTAGTTTTTTTTATTAAAAAAGTCAGTTCTCTACATATCATTTACATTCACAGTAAAGCAAATGAGGAAGTGAAAAATCATCAAGACTAATGTGACCAAATTTACTTTGAGATTATAATCAAGAGGGAAGTAATTTTCAAATCCAGAAAAGACTTAGAATTTCATGGCATTTGGTCTGATGTTTGGCTGTTCACTGGGTTATGTGTTGAAAGTGTCAATGTGGATAGAGATTCCAGGAGATATGTTGGTCTCTGAAACACACACTAAGTAGAAAGACTTGAACAGTGTTGTACAAAAGACTTTCTACAGTGTTAGAAATATTCTATACCCACACTGTCCAATTTAGTAGCCAATAGCCACACGCAGTGATTAAACCCTTAAAATGTGGTCAGAGCAACTGAGGAAATAGTTAATTAATACTAAAATTTAAATAGCCACATGAGGCAAGTAGCTACTCTATTGATAGCACAATACTAGGTTATGCTTGCTAATCAAGTTTATCACTGAGCACTGAGAGTGATAGGAAACTTTCTACCTGAAGCAGTTTGCTTTGCTCGAAATATTTGTAATTTTAGCTCAATTGGTTATAAATCTTTATTTATAAATACAAAGTACAGGCATAGTGTGGTAGGCAGAATAATAACTCCTCCTCCCACAAATAACCACTTTCTAATTCCCAAGATGTGCCAATATGTTTGTTATGTTATGGGACAAAGGGAAATTAAAGTTGCCAATGAAATTAAGGTTGCTAATCAGCAAATAAAAAATTATTTTAAATTATGTTGGTGGTCCCAATATGATCACAAGTGTCCTTAAAAGAAAAAGGAGGAGGCAGAAGAGGATGGTCAGAGTCAAAGCATAACTGAACCCAGGTTCTGCTGCCTGCCACAAGGAAATCCAAACTCATGGGACAGGTGCTGGTGAGAAGGAAAGTGGTTTACTCAGGTGCCAGCCACCTGAGAAGTTGGGTGACTCTTGTCCCAGTGCCTACCTTAACATCTCAGTGCAAGCAGAGATTTTTATAAGGAGAGAGAGGGAAATAAGGACAAGGTCAAGAGGAAGGGGTTGAGAAGTTCTCTACATGCAGATCAGCACAGTAATAAGGATCTTGAACTGGTCAAGCAATGGTCTGGTATATGTCATTCTGGTTTTATTGTTGAAGATCAGCAAATCTCCCAGAGCTGAGGTGACTGAAGGTCAGAGTCTATATCTTTTTAAATTAGGTCCTAGAATTCTTATATAAACATGCTGTTTATCTACAAGTTACATATTAATCAGAGTCAGCATTTACAGAAAAACAATGTCAAAAGGATGATGGGGTGGGTTACAATTCCCCACTGTTACAACATAAATGATCCATTGCTATATTTGAAGATGAAGGAAGGGGACTGTGAGCCAAGGAATGTGAGCAGCCTCCAGAATCCTGGGAAAAAAGTAAAGAAATATATTTTCCACTAGAGTATCCAGAAAGGAGGCAACTCTGCCAACACCTTGACTTTAACCCAATGATACTCATGTCAGATTTCTGATCTCCAGCAATGACAGTTAAAAAATTTACATTTTCTAACCCAGTAAGTTTTTTGTAATTTGTTAGAATAGCATTAGAAAACTAGGTACATCATAAACGAAACCCTTGAGTAATCTGATCAGCATTATTCAGTCCCTGTGAGAGTTTTCTTCTAACTTTGAACCTCTCTAGGTTCTACTACTGCTCAAATGTCATAATCCCATTTCCCTAATCTGCATGGATCTGTGTCCTCTGGACAGAAGTCTGGTTGGTTGACATGGCACTTATGCCATGTTGTCCAGCATGGGACACAAATGTCCATCTTTGGGGACTAGGCATTACCTTCTCTCTTGCCTAGACCTTATCATCATTTCCATCTGTGAAAGCTAAGAATGTTTTAGCTTTTCTGAGAACCACATCTCATTATTGAATGAATGAAGTTATCATTAACTAACTCTCCTTACCCACATACACTATTTTTCACAGGTGCTACTATAAAACAATGGGAGCCCCAGTTCTCTAGTAATATTTTGTCCATTATCTAGTGAGTCAAAACATCACGGGATTTGAATTCAAAAGCATCTGTCCTCTCTTCCAACTTTTTATTTTCTCCAAATTTTACTTTGGTCCCATTAATATTCTCATCCAGGTAATTAATAAAGCCTTGGAAGAGGACAGGCAGAGGACAGGGCTCTGTAGCACAACCTATAGACTTCACTTTGGTTTTGTTCATTCATTCCATAAAATGGATTGAGTACCTGCAGTAGGGTGACCAAGCACTCCAATTTGCCTGAGGTAGAGGGTTTCCTGGAATTAGGGACTTTTAGTACTAAAACTGGGACATTAAGGATCATTGGCCACCCTAAATTTCAGTGTACCTCACTTCATTTTGGAGCACTATAGAATAAAACCAAAATAAAGCACACTCTGCTCTCAAAAATTATACAACCTATAAATTAGTTTTTTCCCAAAATTTATTTTTTAATTGAATTTATTGGGGTGACATTGGTTAATAAAATTATGTAGGTTACAGGTATACAATTCTGCACTACATCATCTGTATATTACATCCTGTGTTTACCATCCCAAGTCAGGTACCCCGCCATGACCATTTATACCTCCTTGATCTCCTTACCCCACTTTCCCTCTGGTAATCACCTTACTGTTGACTGTGTCCATGAGACTTTCTTTTTTTTTTTCTTAAGATTTTCTTTTATTATCTACTTTTCTGTGATAGCCAAGAAGACTGGTTTAGTTTTACTCTGTGTAGTTTATGTTATGAAAATAGATACTTCCATATTCTGTTTTTTAAGTATATCTCCTTACCACTTAGAAATTATATTCAGTTTCTGGTTACAAAAATAGTGAAAAGTTGTCTTTTTCTCAAGTCACTAAGAATCTGGGAGAGACTGCTCAGGGCTGTTAGACTAGTTCCATGGATTCAGGCCCTTCCTCCTTTTCCACTGTCGTCTTTGTCTGTGTTTATCTTCTTGTTATAAAGGGGCTGACTGATGGCCTTGTTTCAAGTAAAAAGAAAGAGAATAGCAAGGGGCAAAAGGTTGCATGGCAGCCAAGTTTGTACCTTTTAAAAGAAATTTTTCTCCAATGCCCAACCCAACAATTTCCAACTCAATCAATATCTCATTAAGAAGAATTTAGTTGTTGAATCACATTTACCTGCAAACAGGTTGAGAGATCTATTTTTTGAATTCAGCACATCATTAGCATCACTACCACCATTCCCAATACTTAATTATGTAATTAAGAAAGAGGGAGGAATTAGATATTAGGTAGTTAGCTACCTCTCTAAACCTCATTGTCTCTTTTAAAACTGCCACACCCTAGCCTCCAGTTAATGTCTGCTCTCCCCTTGAAATCCCTATTTGTCAAATGCCTCAATGAAATGTTGTTATACAATGTCAATGAGATACTGCTAATCTGCTATTGTAATTGTAATCCTATCATAAAAACCTGTAAAGCAACTCCAGCTAAACTAATAGAATCTGTATGAATTTATAACCAGAATAATGGTTTCAAGGGATGGGGTGACTGTCACTTAACATTTCCACTCCAAAAACTAAAAGTAATTGAATCCTTTTTCTTTCTTTCTTTAGTTTTTACATTTAGAATTATATTCTTTAAGGGCATCAGCAACCACTAAATTAAAGTTATAATTAAGCTTTTAAATATTTTAAACTTCATATTTAAAAAGAAAATAAAGACATTTTATTATCTATTTTGAATAGTGTTTAAAATTTCATTAAACAGAAATACTATTCTAGACACAGCCTTTCTTTGAGGTTTGCTCTAACACCATTCCCTTCAAATGTAAGCACTAAAACCAGGGCATTTTCTGACCTTTCTGTGAAAGCTGAGTAATTATTTTGAGTAATTATTTGGTTATAAAGTGCCAAGTGGATTAGCTAAAAGCTGTAGTCCATGGGCTTGTGGCATTACATCACAGGGTTTTTAAGTTAGCTGTCTAAACTAAAAGGATACTTGGTATGTAGAACCCATTGTTAAAATACACTTGTCATACTTCAGTCAAGATAAAGCAGAGTAGAGAAAGAGGATGATAAAGAGTGATTCCTGGGCCTCTTGTTTCCACAGGTAAATACACTCCTTACAATCTACATCTAATTTAAGTAATGTATTTAGATAAAGACTGGTACCACTCCTATTAATAATTCTAACTACCTTTCATTTTAATGTGCCAGGAATTGCGCAAAGAATGTTAATCCATCATTTCTAATGCACATGTCAAATGCATGACAGACAGACTTCCCGCCAAGATGGAGGCATGGGTAGACACACTTTGTCTCCTCGCACAACCAAAAAAAGGACAAAACAAATTTACAAACAAAAAATAACCAGAACTGCCAGAAAATCAAACAGTATGGAAGTACAACAACCAAGGAGTTAAAAGAAGAAACATTCATCCAGACCAGTAGGAGGGGCAGAGATGGAAATGGACAGCCCAGGTGCATAGGACACAGCAAGACAGTGGCTGGTAGACCAGATGGTCTCATATTTGTGTGTGGATAAACTGGGAGGAACAACTGGGGATTGAGAGAGACCACACAACTCAGGGTTCCAGTGCAGGAAAAGAAAGCCTCAAAACCTCTACTGAGAAAAACCCATGGGGGCTTGAGGCAGCAAGAGAAACTGCCAGTCTCACAGGACAGTGTGTCTGAGAGACCCACAGGGTCCTAGAATGTACACAAACCCATCTACCCAGGAATCAGGATCAGAAGAGCTGAATTTGCTTGTGGGTAGCAGGGGAAGGGACGGAGAGCCAGCCAAGAGCCAAGCAAGAGGCATTGTTTCCTCTCAGATCCTTCCCCCACAGACAGCGCCACAAGGCAGTGACGTGGGTTGCCCCATCCCAGCAAACACCTAAGGCTCCGCCCCTCACAACATAACAGGTACACTGAGACAAAAAAAAAAAATATGGCCCAAATGAAAGAATAGATCAAAGCTCCAAAAATAGAACTAAGTGGTGAAGAGACAACCAACCTAACAGATGCAGAGTTTAAAACACTAGTAATCTGGATGCTCACAGAAACGGTTGAGTATGGTCACAAAATGGAGGAAAAAGTGAAGGCTATGCAAAGTGAAATAAAGAAAAACACACAGGGAACCAACAGTGAAGGGAAGGAAACTGGGACTCAAATCAACAATTTGGAGCAGACAGAAGAAAGAAACATTCCACAAGAACAGAGTGAAGAAACAAGAATTCAGAAAAATGAGGAGAGGCTGAGGAACCTCTGGGACACATTTAAATACTCCAACATCCTAATCATAGGGGTGCCAGGAGGAGAAGAGGAAGAGCAAGAAACTGAAAACTTGTTTGAAAAAATAATGGAGAACTCCCCCAACCTGGCAAAGGAAATAGACTTCCAGGAAGTCCAGGAAGCTCAGAACATCCCAAAGAAGTTGGTCCCAAGGAAACACACTCCAAGGCACATCATCATTACATTACCCAAGATTAAAGATAAGGAGAGAATCTTAAAGCAGTGAGAGAAAGGGAGACAGTTACCTACAAAAGAGTTCCCATAAGACTGTTGGCTGATTTCTCAAAAGAAGCCTTGCAGGCAAGAAGGGGCTGGTAAGAAGTATTCAAAGTCATGAAAGACACAGGCCTACATCCAAGATTACTCTATTTGGCAAAACTATCATGTAGAATGGAAGGGCAGATAAATTGCTTCCCAGATAAGGTCAAGTTAGAGGAGTTCATCATCACTAAGTCTTTATTATATGAAATGCTAAAGGGTCTTATCTAAGAAAAAGAAGATCAAAACTATGAACAGTAAAATGATGACAAACTCACAACTATCAACAACTGAACCTAAAAAACAAAAACAAAAACAAATTAAGCAAACAACTAGAACAGAAATAGAATCACAGAAATGGAGATCACATGGAGGGTTATTAGTGGAGAGAAGGAGTGGGGAGAATGGGAGAAAAGGTACAGGGAATAAGAAACATAAAGAGTAGGCACAAAATAGATAGCGGGAGGCTAAGAATAGTATAGGAAAGAGAGAAGCCAAAGAAGTTGTATGTATGACCCATGGACATGAACTAAGTTAGAGGTAGATGCTCGTGAGAGGAGGGGTACAGGGTAAAGGGGACTAAAAAGGAGAAAAAATGGGACAACTGTGATAGCATAATCAATAAAATATGCTTTAAAACAAGTGTGACAAATACATTATAATCTCCACTTTACCCCTAAGAAAACTGAGATGAGAAAATTCATGTAACTTGCCCAATGTCAGGATGCAAACTTACGTGCATGAGTCTCCAAAGCATAACCTGTCTCTCCAGGACACTTCTTGGCCTTATCCACAGTTTCTGTGAAAACCCTTCAGCCAACAGATTGAGTATTTGCTGATTTTATTTTAGAGCCTTAAAGAAGCACTAGACTTAGAAGACGAAATTCCAGTGGAGCCTTGACTTGATTTGCCACTTACTAGCTGTGTGAACCTGTATTTGTCTTTTCAGTTCTCTGAGTCTCAGTTTCCTCTTCTGTATGAGGATTACAATATCTAGATTTATCAATAGTGGTATCTATCATGCAGAGTTATTGATAGAATTAAAGAAGATAAAATAGTAAAGACTGGGAACAGTAGAATATTCAACAAATATTGCTTAAATAATGTACTCATCTCTACAGAATTTGTAATTAAGTGACTTACATTAAATAACTTAAGAATTCGATACAGTGGGGATTAATTTATTTTATTAACTTCTTATCTATCTTTATGATATCACTGAGTCATTAAGAAATAAGACTCAGTAGAAATGAGTTTTATTGTGACAGCGTGGTATAGTAAAAGGATCTAAACCTTTAGGTAGAGGAGCCAGGATTGGAACCCAAGATATCAACTTCATTGAGCATGAGGCTGATAGGGTGGTGAGGCACCTGGTAGCAACATAAAGGTGCTGGTGACCTGGGGGCTTGAAGAGAAAATACCATTGAAAGACAGTGTAAAAGAATACCATTTTTATGATTTTTTTTTTTTAGAGGAGACAGAGTTAACAAAGTAAGGGACCTATAAAGTTTGGGTTCTCCAGAGTTAGGCATTGAGGTGGAGTTTGGTATGCAAGCTATTTATTTAGGAACTGACCTTGGAAAAAGGAAAAAGAAGCAGAGTAGAGTGTTGGGTGAAATTAAACTAGGTTAAAACTGTTGGCAAACCCAATAAGCATGCTTATTATATTGCTCCACATCAAGGAGAAATGGCCAGGCCTTTACCAATAAATGCATCCCTGGGAAGAGTGTACCACCTCATTTGAGATGGTTCTCTACAGACCCTAAAAGAGTGAAGGCTATGTGCTGGTTACAGTAGATCCTTCCTTGCAGTGGGACCTGGGTGGTATATCTCAGTTTAAACCTCAAGACCATAGTGGGTTTTGAACTTATGAGACCAGGAGGCCAAGAATGCTAAGCTGAGATCATGAGATCACTTATGAATTCTAGATGCTTCTCCATTATTCTGCCATCTCTGACTTTGAATGTGTCATTTGACGATCAAAGCCTTGACAGTTTTCTTATCTATGGAATAGACATTTGGTGTTCATGACCTCTGAAATTCATCTAGTCTCTAATATTCTATAGTTCTATAATTTTATTCATTTGTTGATCAAGATGCATTTACTGAAGACTACTACTGGGCCGGTCATTTCTGGACACATAGGGTGCACCAGTGAAGAAAATCACCCAAAACTCCTGCCCTGGTAGAGTAGCCACTCTAGCGGTTACAAAGTTATCTTCATTATAACAAAAAGCAATGAAGTAAAAATTTAATCAATAAATTTGTTTACATTACTGTAACATTCCATGGTACTGCTTAAAAGTATAAGAATTAGATATTGAAGTTGCCAGGGGAAAATATTCAGAAAGCAAATAAACAAATTGTTTACGGGGTCACATCATAGCTTCAACACACTGTACCAGCTGTAAGATATCCTTTCTACCTTTTGTCTATGAGAGTTAATAAAATTTTGACAATCTTTCCTTACTGGCAAAGGCTGGGAAGGAAATTAAGGTCTAGAGGGAAGAAAATAAAATAGACTTTTGGAAATTTGGGCTGAAAATATGTCAATACTCTTCTCAGTGATTCACCTAGAAAGTTATTAAAACCACGATCATAACATAAGATATGACAACAAATAAAGAATATTTTACTTTATCTCATATGTGCCTAAATATTAAATTTTTCATTTCTGTTATCGTGATGGGGGATGGAAAAAATTCCACTAAACTGTCATTATAACTATGATGTATCCTTTTTAAATCCAACCATCAACACTGAAAGACACTGTTTGCAGCTAATTACAATGTTAGGTAAAACCAAGAATATATGTTAAGGAAAGGGATCTTGATTTATTAGGATTTAATCACTCAACTTAAGTGAATGTTATATTAATGAATGGGTTTTTGACAAGATGAGTGTAAAGTATTATTCGACAATAACAGTCAAATCCCTTTTTGGAGAAAAGATGAAAGCTCTAGACCTCAAGTTATGAACCAGATTTAGAAAAACCTCTGTAGCACATTTCAGCATATTGAGATTTTGTTTTCCTAGTTGAATCAGAGGATCAGCGTGAACACTTCACAAATATGTCTGCCATTTCCTTGGTACACATCCCAGTAAAACTTAAACCCTGGGCCCTAAGGAACTTTCCCTGGGCCCAGAAATATGCTCTCCCCTGACAGAAGTATTGTTAATGTTGAGGCCGATTGGGTCTCCAGGCCTGTCCATGATTCATGGAATGGATTAAGATCTCCCGCAGGAAGGAGTCCATTTCCAGAAACGGCAGGCTGGAAAATCCGGACTGGCTCTCCTGCAGAGAACAAGTAGCATAAGTCGAACAACAATGAAAACCCACTTGAAGGTATTAAAAAGCTACCAAAGCAGTGATTTCCCCTAAGTGTGCTACAGGAAATGGTTTTCCAAGGAACCAGCAGTACAAGTAAAGAAAAAATGACACATTATTCTGCGTTGTGAAAGCCATATTTGAGGGTGGCGCTGTCCAAGAAAATTATGCTTCCATCTATTGAA
Organism: Mormoops blainvillei; assembly: GCA_004026545.1. NCBI lineage: Eukaryota > Metazoa > Chordata > Mammalia > Chiroptera > Mormoopidae > Mormoops > Mormoops blainvillei. The sequence goes on along the minus strand of PVJD01002200.1, from coordinate 28,391 downwards.
AGTTGCATAGATTTTATGTCATCAGAGACAAACCTATTAGAGCTGGAATTTAAGAGACTGTCAGGTTACTTTTTGTGCCAGTACACACACAGTTGTGTTCATTAATTTATAAGCAATGCCCGAGTGGAAGGTAGTTTCTCATAAGAAGATAATTGAATGTATTAACAAGACCGGATTCATTACTTGACTGGAGAAGTATCCAAATAAGCAGAATTTGGTATACTTGGCCCATTTCCTTCGCTCTTGGATGGAGAGGGGTGGAAGGAGGGAAGAACATAAAGTAGCTCCTAAAGAAAGATACGCCACTATAACTTGTTTTTTTCTTTCTAGATCACAACGTGGCTTAATTTCTCACAGCATGTCATCCAGGTTCTGAAAGAGAGTGTCCCAGTACCAAGCATTCTAAGAAACTTGGGTGGAAGCTGCAAGTCTTCTTCTGAGCCGGTCTCGGACACATTAGAATGCCATTTCTAATGCATGTTACTTGCCAAGAGTCACCAAGACCAGCCTGGATTACAAAGGGAAGGAAATCATCCCCCCGATAGGAGCAGAGGGCAATAGCAGATGGCAGTCGTCCTCGGAGACTATCCCAAAATCTGTACTTCGGGTCGTGACTTCTACAACAGAAATGTCTGAAACTTTATAAACAGAAAGCTGAGAGAGCACAGGTCCATTATCTGTATACAGCCTGACAGAAAGTACTCTAAAACCACGTTCCTCTTGGTAAATGGTTGTAGATGTTTCAACTGGAGTTAAAGGTAAAAATAATATTCAAGCTGCTCACTACATCAGAAACATACCTCCCATGCCTCTGGTCGGCATCACAGACACATCTGGTTAGTTGAGAGAAACACCCAAATGCATGAGAAAGACATCTCATTCCTTGCCCCTACGTAGAAAAGGTACTTTAAACATCTGGTGCTTCTATAATTATTTATTTATTTATCCCTTAATAGCATTTCCAGATCAAATACACTATACCCACTTAAATATGAATTTTATATCAACAACAATGTTTTCTCATATGTACTAGTATTGCCTGGGACATGCTTATGCTAAAAATAATTCACCATTTATCTAAAATTCAAATTTAACTGAGCATCCTGTAATTAATCAGCAACCCTGTCCCTGAATAATGTTGTGATTTTATTTCAGAAATTTTTTCCTCAAACATATCAAGTTGAGAATAACTTTTGCATTTGGCTTCAAAATTATGATATTTACTAAGCCCATAATGTAATTTAATCCTCTGCATCTAGGTAATCCATATCTAATTATAAACGATCAAGGGCAAATTGATCGTGGTGGTTTTTTTTTTTTTTGTAGGAATAAGTGCAGGAAGACAGATATCAAGGATATATAGAATGCTTTCTTACAGACATTGAGATAAATAGGTTATTTAACATTTTTAAATAACTTTAGCATCATGGCACATTTACAGAATTAGTACAGGATTTTTCACCCCCTTGGCAATCCTAAAGTCCACCTTGTTATAATTAATTCTATTTTCTTCTTTTTGGACTAGAGATAAAAACAGCTGGTCACCACATGAAAATACATCATCTATTTAAAGGCAAATGTTATCTCTGAGCTTTGTCTTCTTCAGGCCAAATTATGTCTGCTCATTTTTCTTCTTTGGTTCTAGTTCCAATCCTTTTGTCATTTCTGTTTTTCTCTTCTGGCACCATAATAAAATTTCCACATTTCTAAAAATCACACAGATTGAAATTAGATTTAGAATTCAAATAAGTCTTTACTAGTAAATATAACCACAAATATTGTTGTGGTTATATATTATTTCAAATGCAAAAAAACCATTTAAAATGCATTGACCAAATATGGTAAAACCAATAGATAAGTTAAAATGGAATTCTATTTTTAAAAAACAAAATAAAATTCTAAAAATATTGAGCAATTCAAAAGACATCAAGAAAAGAGGGACATGGGAACAGAAAACAGAAGTGATGATTAAAAATAAATAATAAGCCCCATATCAATAATTGCATAAATGTTAATGAACTAAACCCTCTAATTAAAAGGTAGAGATATTCAGAATGAATCATAAAGCAAAACGACCACCTGCTGTCTACAAGAGATACCCTTTAAACACAGAGTCACAGGTGAGTGGTATAAATGGATGAAAAGACTGTATATACCCTATGCATACTATATACACTATATAGCATGCAAACAGTAAGCATAAGAAGAATGAGGGCCTATACCAATATCAGATAAAAGTCTTCAAGAAAAATATACAAAATATAAAGGGGACTATTTTATAATGATAAAAGGGCTAATTCTTCGTAAAACCTAAAAACCTCAAATGTGTAGGCACCTAAAAACAGTCTTACTATATGTGAATCAAAAATTGACACATCGAACAGATAAGTAAACAGTTGTGTGACTATAGCTGGAAACTGTAACACCCATTACTCAGCACCATACATAGTTAGTAGACAAAAAATTCTGTAAAACAACATCATCAACTATCTTGACCATAACTGATGCTTACGGAGCACTGTACTTAAAAGCAGAATACACATTATCTGTACTTTCAGCAGTGCAGGTCATAGATTGGGTCATAAAATAAGTCTCAATAATTTAAAAGAACCGACATCAGGTAGAGATTATTTTCTGACAACAAAATTAAAGTAAAATGTATAGATAGATGTCTTTGAGAGATTTTAATTATCATCACACACATTTTCCTCACATAATTTACATTTCCTCTGGGTATACTAATCCTGTTTATTTGGACATTTCTCCAGTCAATTAATGAACTTGGGCTCATTAATACTTTCAATTATCTTTTTAGGAGAAACTCCCTTCCACTTGGATGTTGTTTATAAATTAATGAATGCTATTTGCTCGATAGTACACAGTCAATGTGTAAGTGCTGGCACAAAAAGGAACTCCAACAGCCTCTTAAATTCTAGGTCTAATGGGCTTATCTCTGACCCCATCAAATCTGTGTGGCATTTGGTAGATGGAAGCATAATTTTCTTGGGCAGTTCCACCCCCAAACACGGCTTTCACAATGCAGTGTTACCTGTACTTTCTGACCAAACTTCCTTCTTGACAAGGATCCTGAACCCCCATTTCCTCCTCAGAACTCTCCCCGTGGACTTCCCCTAGCAGGGGTGTCTAGCCTTTTGGTGAGTCTGGAACACACTGGAAGAAGAGTCATCTTGGGCCACACATTAAATACACAAACACTAACAAAAACTGATGAGCAAAAGAAAATAAAAGGGTTTTAAGTAAATTTATGATTTTGTGCTGGACCTCATTCATAACCATCCGGGGTCGCACATGGCCTGTGGGTGGTGGGCTGGGCACCCCTGAAGGACCTGATCCATCCCTGCACCTTTCACTCTACCTCTGGGCAGATCATGTTTATTTTTACATTAGTTCCACTTTTCTTGAGCTTCAAGTTCATAATCCCCATGTGACTGTGTTGTGGGTATGAACTCTACACTAAAAACCCGTGGGTGTGTGAGGTTGTTACATTTCTAGATTTTACTTCATGAAGCCACTCGAAGCTTACCGGCAGCACCCAGGCTTAATGGAAATCAATCTCAGCTGTTAGTGCCATTTCTCGCTTCATGAAGACAGGGCACGCTCTCAAATCATTGAGACGCTTTCCAGGCATCTGTCATCAGGCAGTGCTAGATGTTATTTGAATGCTTTCTGTATCAGACCAGGTTGGGCTGATACCTGACACCGCCGCTCCCAGACTACACTTGGGGCAGAGCAATGTCTAGTAAGTCTGGATGCCTGTGATGTAGGTCCTGCATTCTCCGTCAGATCCTGCCTCCACCCCCGAGCGGTTACAGTTTGCAGCTCTAGATTCCCCACTCCATCCACTGCAGGACCCACCCACTTTCGACCTCTTCCAAAGATGAGGAGCAAAACAATTTATTCTATTCTTCCCTTGACCTCAAAAACACTTAATCCCTCTTTTTGTTCTTCCTCTGGAACAGTGAACATTATTATCTCTTCAACTAACCAGAGGTTTTTGTGGGTTGTTTTTTTTTGTGTGTGTGTGTGTGTGTGTGTGTTTTTGCTATAAAGGCCAAGAAACAATATTTAAGTGGTATTTGATTTTTGCTTGGCAAAAAAGGGAAATTCTGAAGCAAGGAGATTTTAGAGTGTGTTTGCTGGGAGAAGAAAGGGAGGAAAATGCAGGATGTTAAAGTCTCAGTTAATTATCAGGCACCTTTCTGATGACTTCTGCTCCCACCACAAGCATTTATGGCCATTTCTCTATATGTGCCGGATGTCGTTTAGCTTAATCATTACCCCTCTTCCATAAAGTAGACCTTAGTTTTATCCTTTCTACATGATCATTTTCAAGCTCACATTTATTATGCACCTCTTGTATATTAAAAACCTTTACAAGAAGTAACTAATTTCATGCTCACAATAACCTTATTAGGGAAATGCTATTATTATCCCTATTTTTCAATTAGCAGTTTAGAGAAACTAAACCACATACGTAATCAGCAACGGGCAGACTTAGGATTTTAAATTCAGCAGGACTGACACCAGCATCCTCCCTCTTAACTTTTAAACACCGTATGATGTGGCTCTTCTTCTACATATGCGTGTGTATTTTAACACATGTCCACAGTTAACCTGAAGACAGTTCCTTGACCACCAATTCTAGGTGCTTGGAGCGCCGACTTTGACATTAGTCTTTTACTCCTTTTTGCTTTGTCCATTTCAGCCACATGCTAAGTCTTATAAATCCTACTTCCACTGTATCTGTCCCATTTTCCTCTTTTCCAATACTTTTCAGATTTGTATGATATCTTTATTCAACTGCTATAATATTTTCCAAATGCTTTCTTAGTTTTTTCTGTCTCTACTTTCTGTGGGTCATCTTACACACTGGTGCAAAGGAACACCCGCTAAGACGTGTCTCATTGTTACTTCATTGCCAGCTAAACCTGTTACATGATGGTTTATTCCAAGGACCAAGTCTTCTGCAGTACTTCTGAGCCCACTTTTCCATTCTGCTCTCTTGTATTATTCTCTGCCTACTTATCTCATGTCACAATACAAGTTGGCTATTTATAATTTTCTGAGTATAACCTCAACCCCTCTTCTCTTTTTGTTTGTGTGCATGCTGTTTCCTGTGTCTGAAATACCCATATATCGACTCTCCCTCCAAGGATCAAAATGAATGTCTACTAACCCATTTCAGAAAAACTTTTTGGTGACAGATTACTAGTGCTCACCAACGTCCAGCTCTTGTTTTCCCCCTGGACACACAGAAACACAAGGCTTTCCAACCCCTTGCAGGAGAGTAGAGCTTTATGACTAGTTCTAGCCAATGAAATGTAAGTGAGAGTGGCACACCTGGCTTTTGAACTGAGATGTTTAAGACTCCCTATACCACCTCTTGTGTCCCCGGCCTCTGCGATCCTGGAAGCTATGTGTCCTAAATGGCAAAAACTACAATATAGTGGAGTCTTCATCTCCCTGGGTCCCTGAGTGACTGTGTGGAGAAACACTTTTCATTAGCCCATACTGGATATATAATAAAAAAGGAGAAATAACTTTGTTTTGGTAAGCTACCTTGTTTTCTTGTTACTTTTTTTTTTACAGTTATATGGGGTAACCTGTCTTTTCCAAGTACAATTTCTCTCTCCTTTAAACCAGGAATTCACTTATAGTTTTCTATGATATTTTATTCCTTTTATGATAGTTATTTGTTTAGTTATCTAATTTTTCTTATAAGTAGGTCCTTATTGGCCAAGGGGCTGTCTCTTAGTCACTTTTTATTGAGTGCCTCCTACCTGGGAGACACTAAGCTCTATGTTAATCTGTGTCCATTACATGAATAATGCATGGATAGTGCACTTAATGAATGCTTCCAAAGTGAAAACAACATGATATTTGGGATAAGAGAAGAATGATCCAGAATTTATTCAGACAAAGTTGTCATACTTGCAGCAAATGAGAAGTATTGCCTCTTTCTTTCCAGGCTATGATTTATAGTCAAAGGAACTAAAAGAATACAGAACTATCACAGTTTTTGATATAGAAATATTTATTTATTATAGATCTTGCATACTATCAAACTTATGGAACTCCGCCATGTCGAGATCTTTCTTTAAACTCTCTAGGATTTAATTAATAACCTTCACAATAATTATCACTTCAGGTGCCATAGACATAATTGTACAGCAAAGACAGAATTAGACAATGAGCAAGAGGTAATAAAAACAACCAAATCACTCTCTAATTTAATTGAGATCCCTTTGTGAGTACTATGTATATATACATTGTTCTCTTAAGTGGCCTGAGTGATACTGATGTCATTCTTTCCTGCCTTATTTCCAGAATTAAGTGCACCGGGTGTGACTCAGGGCAGAATCCAATCGAATTTGTGACATGCCAGTTCAAACTCATCACCCACTGCTGTAGTTGTAAACATTCATCTGTTTTGTGGGGCCCAGAATTTATTTAGCTGTTAGTAAGAGATTAATCAACCAACAAATATTTATCAAAGCAGACTTGCTTTGTCAAGTCTGTACAGAGAAATGGTAAATTACTAGCCCTTGAAGCAAAGGACATAAAATATTGAAATAATCTCATAAATAAGTTCTCAGGTTAAGAGAAAATTCTGTTGAGAGAGATGAGAACACAATGTCCATAGAAGTTAATCGGGCTACATTTTCTGTTAGGGATAAAACTCTTCACATTCAATTTGACCTGTTATCCAGGGAATGAATCAGAGTGTTTATGACATTAGGATAAGGCAAAGACCATAAAGGGTCGATTATGTCTGCAAAGGTCTTTTTTTTTTTATTTAAAAAAGAAGAATAAAAGCGTTTCATTCAGATGCTTAACAATCAAGAAGCTGGTTCATTCTACCCATTGACTGACTGTGGGACACTGGGAAACTCAATTTCCTATTCAGGGCATATCAATTAGGGTCTCTGTTGAGAGGCCAGAAACCAACTCTGGAGTCTTTTAAGAAAAATAAATACACTTAGTGGAAGGATACTGACAAGCTTCCATAATCAAGGAGATGTTTTAGCCATCAAGGTTCCGGAGGAAGAGGACTCAAGGTCAGCTGCTATCAGGGCACCAGGGGCAGGAACTCGGGAGTCTCCACAGAACTCAGACACGGAAGGACTTTCTCGCAACCAGCTCCCATCCTTCCATCACCTGGAACGGAGCCTATCTTCAGCCTCATGTGGGCCCTGTCCTGAGGAGGCAGGACACCCCTGTGATCTCCCTCTGAATCTTCTGGTTGCCAAAGAAGGACCAAAGGGGGACAGTGGCTTCCCAAAACCATCCTTAGCCTGAGTGTACTCACGTCCTCTAAAGCAAGGAGTCTGGATCCCTGAGAGCACTCACGTTCCTTGTGTTTTTTTCCCATTAAAACCCCAAAGTCCCATATATCTAAGATCTATTTTTAGAAGTCACTTTAATCAATAGCAATTAAAATCAGGATCCAGACTTAAAAGGATTAAAAAGACCTCATGCTACATACAGTGGTTTGTTTGTCATAAATTAGTTGTGTGGTCATGGGTCAATCCCTTAAGAACTGCAGTTCAACTAAAGTATAAATATCTAAGATTTTGCATTAAATCTACATAGCCTTAATCATAAATACTTGACTTCCCATAGGACTGTCTTGCGTAAACATTTTACATTCTAAATTACCTTCTGTCTTGATCCCAGATTTTAAGCACTGTTATTTGGGCTTCTGGTTAAAACTCTGTAAAATTAGACCATTCTTTCCTAATAAACTGAGGTTAATTGCTTTTGTAGGTAAAAGCTATGATCTCCACAAGTAGAGGCTTCAAACTCGGTTTTTAAAATAAGCATACAAGTTCACACAGCGCATGGCACCCTAAAGTATATGACAGCTAAAAATAAGGGTCAGGCACACACAGCTAGAGGTTTGGTGTTCCGTGGGAAAACATCAAAATATATATTGAACTATAAAATGCCATCTGTTCCACATCAAACAACCATAAAACATGGCATTTGATGTCCTTATCCTGTGTTCACTCACCTTTCCCCTTCCAACTGCCTCAATTACAATGTTCCTTCCAGAAGTAGGGATTGAGTCTCAGGTCAGTCCTGCCAGGCCTGCCTGAAGCACCATCTCTCCGTGTGAGGTTGTCCGGCTGCTTGTATGTGCAAGGGTCATTTGTTGGGTTTGGAGTTAGTCTTCAGAATAGAACTTTATACTTTTTGCTTAAGTAATAAATGATGTTCCTTTTGTAATTATAAAACACATACTCATAGAAAATTTGAAAAGACAGTAAAGAAAGACATCATCAGTATTAAACATTATAATATTTTTATATTTCCTTCTAATAATGTATATGTGTGTGTAATATTTTAAAGTTGGATCATATAGAGAATAATTTTTATGGTTCTAATGGCTGCATGGTACTCCTTCTTAGGAACTGTTTATCAGTGTTCAAATTGGTTTCACATGCATTCTCTTCCTCAGTTGAAGAAATGCCTCTACAGTTTTCTTTGGAAGATTCTTCTTGGCAGGATGAAATTGATAAAGCAAGCCCTATTGCTAAAACATGAGCTGAATACATATTGAAATTAATAAAGTAGCATATTGAAATCTTCCCATAGTCCTCAGTGAGTTTTGTAAAATCTTCCTGGTGGTTCAATGTCTCTTCTGCTGATAGAATTTATGCCAAAGCTTTGGCCAACTCTTACTATAAAAAGCAAAAGTGAAAAAAAAAAAAGGAAAATGAATATTTTTGTAATTTCTTTAGACAGCTACAATTGGATGATAAGCTGAAGTTTTAAAGGGATTTTATACAGTGACTTAATTAGGACAAAAAATGCTCGCTATTTCTACCAGTTCACATCAAGCTTAAGTTCCTTAATAATGCTTGTATAAGAGAAAAAATAATAATTTCTGATTCTGAGAATTAGGAGAAATGCACACATAAACACCCACACAGCAAGCAAGCCTTTCAGAGGTGTGCACAAAGCCATGGGTGACATTAGTGACCATTTTACAGGGGACACAAACTATCAAACTTTTACTATAGACAGTGTTAATGCCTTCACCTCTTCCTGCTACAAGGGGGATGTTTGGCTGCCTTATTTGGCTACAGAGACAAATATGAGATTTGGATCATTTTGAAGAGAGAGTTGGAAAATAGAATTTGATGAGGTTTTGCTTTGGATTGTGCGCTGTAATTTTTTTCTCCCTTTGCTTTCCACCTAGGCCAGATCTTCCGTAAAGATGTGCGCCACTTCTCCAGGGTTTGAACTCTGCTTGTTTTTCTTATGCGTGCATTGATGCACTGAAGCTGACCTTGATAAAAGAACAAGTGTTCTCTGTTTATATATATTTTTTGAGAATTTCCAGTAAATCTGTAATTCTGCCCCATGGGAACGGTGCAGTAAAGTATAAATAGAAATCAAAAGTAAAGAGTACTGAACAAGAAGTTTAAAAATTGAAAGGCCAGTGTCTTTGGGGGATGACATGACTTAAACCCTTTTCACTTCAGGTTCATTTTCTGTAAAATGGGAAAAGTAATTTTTGAGCCTTGTTCTAGCCTACCTTTTTCGTGAATAGTCAATGGGAAATCGTTTTTAATTGCTTTGTAGACTACCAAGTGCCTGCCTCGTAAGCGTCAATGTTTATGATGGCTTATAATGAAGGTTTTCTGTTGTCGGCGATTCCCAGTCGGGATCCCTTTACTCGCCTGAGAGCCTACTACTAAGGTCTCCTTTAAGGCCCGCCTTGCTTGCAGAACGGACTACAGAAGTTTTGGCGGCGTATCTTCTGCTGACCACCCCTTCTCTCTTCATCCATGCTCCACGCCCAGGAACACTGACCCATCTGGGTTGTATCAGCAGGCGCCCTTGCCTTCTCTTTGGTTTCTCTGATTGTTCTGGAGGCACCGGCAGAAGACCCGAGTGGGAAGGCGAGTGAGGGGACCGTATTCATGCCTTGTTTTCCTCTGGCCTAGCCACTGCCGGCCGCTGCCGCTCCTCAGGAAAGGCCGGGTCCTGGCAGAGGCCCTTTCCCTACAGCTGCCCTTCCCAGGCTCGGGTCACTGCTTCCTCCCTCTGCCCCTGCAGCCTTTGCAGGTGTTGGCTGCTCCTCTTTTCAGCCCCGAGACACCTCACGGGAAGTGTTTCCTCAAAGCTTGCCTGTTCCTTCGTGAACAGCGCCTTTGTTAGATCCCTCCACTGACGCCGTTTGCATGTGCCATCCGAGCGCCTTCCCAAACGCTGGCTAGTGCAAATCTCACCACCACGCCACTGCCACTGCCACCGGTATTTGCTCTCTTAATCTTTCATGATCACTCCCTCCAACCAGAGTGTGTATGGTTTTCTAGCTAGTGCTCTGGTTTTCATTTCAAAACAATTTATATTTCTTTTGTCATGCTAGAGCTTATGCTTTTCTTCCTTATTACACAGGTCTATGCAAGGGAAGAGCTGTAAAGAAAGTGCCCAAATATGAAACATGACACAAATGTAAATAATTGAAGTTGCCCCCTCCAAAAAAAAAAAACAAAACAAAAAACCAGAGATAACCAGATTTCACATGTTGTTTTGCCATACCTACTATCACTAGTACAATCTCACACACACTCCTCATTCAAAGTAGGTGAGAGGCCCAGAACAGTAGCCTCATTAGGTTGGAACGTTGGTTTTTAAGGAATAGATATGGCTTCTGCCCACGCAATCCTTCCCAGTGTTCGGGGAATAAGGTGAAGAACCCTCTTCACTTAGTACACAAATACACAGTCAGAATATACAGAGAGGAGGGTACAAGATCGGAAGAAAGTAGTGGGTTTCACTGGTTTGTGGCTAGACATGGGACACCACCTAGAAATTTCCAGAAATAATTAGACAGAGTGATTTTGTTTTGAGGGACCTATATTTTCGGCAAAAATAGAATAAGGTTGATTGACACTATAAAAATGCCACCTTTTTAAGAACTGGGAAAACACATGTTATATAACTTTGAAGAGGCAGAGGGAAAATAATAATGAAAGACAATGGAAAAGTCAATACTCCTCGGTACAAAAAAACCTTTAGAAAGGAGGTGGGGAAACTGTTTTATGATAAGTACTGAAATATGCAGGACCCTCCCCACGGCACGTTACTGTGAAGGAAGAGAGCACATGTTTTTTCCAGATTCCACCAATAAGTTCCTTTTAAGCTTAGAATAGTCTAGTCAGACTTGTTCTCATGGCTGATTTAATGATGAATCTATTGCTATTTAATATTTTCATTACATTTTGAAGGGTACAAAACAAATGGGACTACAACAAACTAAAAAGTTTTTGCACAGCAAAGGAAAACATCAACAAAATAAAAAGATGACCCATGATGCTCAGGCAGCATTGCCCTCACAAAGCCATTGGCATATGTTGGAGGCAAGCAAAGCTTTACTTGTTAATGTGATGCTTTCTTTCCCTCCAGGGCCCCGTCTCCATCCCTTCTCCTCCACAGAACTCCTGTGCATCACAGCTTGATAATTGCTTCTCTGAGCCATTAAACTATTAGCTTCTCATATTATTATCTGCGGAGCTATCTAGGATGGGAGGCTACAGTACAACAGACAGATGTATTAGGAATTAGAGACAGAAAGTAGGAAGAAATACCCAGAAGAAAACTACTGCTTTTGCCTTCCTAACATGCCAAGCATCATGCTTCTCCCTTGACATGCATGATCTCATTGACTCTTAATCTTCACCTCATCAAGCTGAGATTTTCGCTTTCATTTTCCAGGGAAAGGGAACAAACTCAGGGAAGTTGGGTACATGGCTCGAAAGCCCGCAGTGGGGAACTAACACAGCTAGAAACTGAGCCCAGATCTATGTCCCAAAGCTTCTGTTCTTTCCATGGAGCCCTGCAATTACCTCCAGAGACTCTAGGAAATCGATTACAAGTTTCACGTCAGAGGCTATTCTTATCTGTTCGTTAAATAGTTAACTAAAAAAGAAAATGTTTTGTTTGAATGGGTATTGGACTTCTAAAAAAAGTCAGTTTGGTTCATGATTTTTTCTTTCAAAACCTGATGCTTTCGTTTAATTTAGGATTCAGTGTGTTGGTTGTAGTTTAAGATACAGAACAAGGGATCAAGAGTCAAAGACCTGGATTCTAGATCCCAGTCTGGATAAGATTCCTGAAACCTTCATTTTGTGCATGAAAAACGAGGAGTCCAGTTACACCAGAAGGATTTCCTGCAGCTGAGGGACCCCGATTTAAGGCTGTGTGTGGAGTAGGAGCCTTGGAAATCCAAGAAACGACTTTCAGTAAACCCAGTGTTTGTTTAGGGTAACATCAGATGGACCAAACTTACTATATCAGTCTTTTAAATATATCCAGTGGAATATAAACCCCATATTAATTTGACATATATGATATCTATTTTTAAATACATGAAGAAGCTTTTCTTTAAGAGGCAGAAATATTATGTTTTTTAAAATATCTTTGACTCTAATTTACTTCCACTTCCCATGAAGAATTTTATCTCAAATAAATATATTTTATGTTTAGAAAACTTTTATTGATCACTGTATAAATTTCCTCTGCAATAACAGTATGTTAAATTTCAATAAATTGGAATATATATTTTCTCCAATGGCTCTAAGGCTCTATGTGTTAATTTTTCACTCTGGATTACAATGTCATTGCAATTATTAGAAATATATAATTAATCAAAACAATATAACCACATTATAAAATTTAGTAAGTTTTAAACATGTGAGTTAAAATTTTACTGTAAATGCATTCACTAATGTTATATTGATGAAGCTTTTTTCCATTATTTGCCCATGTATTTATGGATGAAAACTGCTTAATTATAGACTAAATGGTGGGTAGTTCAACATCAATATTATTTCTGTTTTTCCTTTTTAGAAATGCAAGCTCTGGGAAACATTGTTCTCAGAAATATGGAGCTAAGAATGAAAGTTTTATTAGAGAAATTTCATCTAACTCTTTGAACCCCATCATAGTTCTATGCAGCACAGGTCCCGCATGGTGATATCTTGTAAAAATTACTTTCATGTTCAGTTAATTGGCAACTCAGGTCCTCCTTCCAGTGTTTTGAAGTATTTTTAAAATTGCGTACAAACCGACTTGCAAAATTGTTACTCATCCTTACAGTCACTTGTCAGTTTACCACAGAAGTTTATGAAGATTTGTAAACTGACTATTAATTATACTCATGATTAGAAGTGATATTAACTCATAGTAAGGTGTGCAAGCAATCGATTCAGAAGGACACAGTCCTTAACGCTAGAACAAGGTCCTACAGACCCCCCATTGTTCAATGTGTTAATCTTGCTATTGCTGGATTGTGAAGGCATCTTATAGGTCCCAGGCCTTGGGGGAGGGGTTGGGGTTGAGGGGGTCCAATCTAGGATTCAGGGAGATAAATAGTTACCAACCAGTGTGAAAGTGTGACAAAATTTCAACAAAGGAATCACTTCCCTTAAGCTTTCCTTTGGAGACAAACTCTTCATAACAATATTCTCAGAAAGACTGGGGAAAGTAACATGTTACATTTCAACTTTGCCAATACAATATTTTTGACATCTGTGTTTTCAATATCTTTTCATCATAACTTTGGAGCTGCTGATTTATGTCATTCAATTTACAGACAACGTCTATCATCTAATCCCACTGAAAAAGGCAGTCTTCATTATTAGCAAAATCAGACTAGTTTTCTGACAGGGAAAGTAAAACCTTCTCTTTTCATTTTAAACAATGACCTCGAGATGTTTTCTCATGATGACCATCTTATTGACACTGATGTTAACACTAATGGATAAAATGGGGTACCCGGCCACGACGAAACCAGGCACGGTGCCCTTCAGCACTTTTCCCCACTAATTTTGTGTTGCTCCGCTCTCAAGGAGGCTCTCTCCAGAAAGACACATTCTGTGACCATAACCTGAAGGTGGGAGAGGAGAGGCTCTCAGAAACAAATAGCTGCCTTGCCTTCTTTTTCTTAAATGTATATACATTCTGGATATCTCAACAATAGTCAAGATAGTTCATATGAAACTCCATGCCTTGCTCTTAAAAGATTCATATATAAGACAAGAAAAACCACAAAGTTGGATATCAATATTTCAAATTGTTCACTTGGTTTTGGTCTAGAGGTTCATATACCCAAAAGTCAATCTAAATGTAGAAAGACTGTTGGATGGATGGGAGGTATGTCTTTCCTTTGCAAAGGGTCAGGAAGTGAATTGTGGAAAGGAAGATTAAAAAAGGAAAACACGCCACGTGTTTTGAACACAATAAGGTTGGCCTCAGGCAGGTGCACTTGTGGATATGAATTAAGGATCTGGAAATCAAATCCTTAAAAATTATTTATGCTCAAGTAACTCTTGTGAAGTTTTTGTGTGCCTCTTCAGGTATGTGGGCTCCAGTCAGAAGGCAACTAGACTAAATGGTCTTTAGACTTTTTTTTTTGAGTCATATTTTAAAGAAGATCTCAGTCATTTTGCCTGATGTAATCATAACTAATAAAAATTAGAGCAAAAAATTCTATCAAGAACTATGTTGACCAAAATAGGTTATCCTGCACAAGTACACTTACGTTACAGACCCACAGCCAGTTAGGTTGGGGCTATGAATTGTTTTCAGTGGTGAAGACAAGTTTCCCCTGGTTCATTCCCACTCACTCTCTTGACTTCCCCCAGGCACACACTTGTCAAATGCTGGTACGGGGAAGGATATCCTCTGGAGTCCAACAGAACAAAGTTCTATGGTAATTGTAATGATAAGATGGGCCTCCTGGCATTTTAGATCAGAAAGAAATATATGTAGAGCATCCTGTGAAATCAATAGGCTGTGCACTAAGTCCAGTAGAAGATGTCAAGGAAAGGCAACAGGGCTGAGTCTTGAAGGATGGATGAATAAAGGAGTTAGCCAAGCGACAGAAATGGAGGTGGTTGAAGAGAGGAGTGCGCGTGTGTGTCTGTGTGTGTTTTTAGGATAGGTAACAGGCCTTTGAAAATAATCCACATGATATACCAGATTAGGTCAGAGTAGCTCTATTTTATTCCTGGTCTCACAAATTCAGTAAAACTTAATGGAGATCACTGGGATCTTGGGTGAAAAATATGAGCATTTCTTTATCAAAATCACTTTATTTCATGACATCTAAGAAACTGCTGATTTCATACATTTTAAAAAATGATAGAAAAGGCCCTGACCAGTGTGGCTTGGTTGGTTGGGCATTGTCCTGCAAAGTGAAAGGTTACCAGTTCAATGCCTGGTCAGGGCACATGCCTTGGTCGAGGGTTCGGTCCCTGGTTGGAACAACTACAAGAGGCAATCGGTCAATGTTGCTCTCTCACATCGATATTTCTCTCTCTCTTTCTCCTTCCCTTCCCCTCTCTCTAAAAATAAATATTTTTTAATTTAAAAAGTGACAGAAAAAAAGAAATCATCTGTGATTTGGCAGCTTACTTGGAAATGATGGTTGACTAAGCTCTGGGGGCCTGATTTATAATAACCCACCTCACAAGAGACTGAGGGGCAAACCAGATGGGAGATATGGACCCTTTTCCAGGAATAGCATGTTTGTGTCCATGTCTCAGGAGCATCACTTTTCCTGGTTTTCCTGAAAACTGGGGTCTGAGGAATTCTAATAGGTATCAGGAGATTGCCAAGTCATTGAAAATCAGAGCCAAGGGATTTGGCTGATCTTGACCATAGCTGGGATCTCAAGTAAGGGACAGTATGGAGTATGATGGGTTAGTTTTACTTCTCTCCTGAAGACCTCATTCTAACAGTTGGACTGCCCACATTCTACCGATCCACCATTTGGATTATGTCTTAGGCATACAAATGTCCTTAGAAAATATCTGTGCTTTTAGGGGTTGGGTATAACCTTAATTTTCATAAATTGTGCTATTAATTTTTTTTAATCTTGCTAGATACACTGTGAAATGGTTCAATCACTATACAAAGTAGTTTGGCAGCATCTCAATAAAATAAAGAAAGAGTTACTACATGACCCAGAAATTCCACACTGGAGTTTGTACACAAAAGAACAGATGCTCAGACAAAAACGTGTACACAGATATACATACATAGCAGCACTATAAACAATAGGAGGTGGAAACAATCCAAATGTTCATCAATTAGTAAGTGGATATACAAAGTGAAGTATACCCATAAAATGGAATATTACTTAGCTATGGAGAAGAATAGAGTGCTGGTGCATGTTACAACATGAATGAGCCCTGAAAGCCCTGTGCTAACTGAAAGAAGCTACATGCAAAAGGCCATGCGTCATACAATTCCATTTATTTAAAATATCCAGAACAGGCAAATCTACAGAGAAAGAAAACAGGTTGGTGGTTGCCAGGGGCTGAGCAGAGCAAAGAAGGAGAAATGGCTGTTTAATGGGTATGGACCTTTCTTTGAAGTGATGAGGAGATGGAATATTCTGGAACTTGACAGTAGTGATGGTTGCTGAATATTATGAATGTACTCAATGTCTCTGAATTTTATACTTTAAAATGACCAATATAGTAAATTTTATATTATGTGGATTTTACCACATTTTTTTAAAAAAATCGCACCTACAAAAAAAGACTTACTAGCTATCTCAACCCTTCTACTCAGGAACAAATGATCAAACTCTTTATGGTACTTTTTAAATGGGATTTATGTTTAAGAACAGTATCACTTGTTCACAAGGGGGGAAAAAGACCTGAATTACCCACATTTAAACCATATATGGACCAACAAAATATCCCAAGAAAATGGATGGATATATAAATGCCAGTGGATAGGAATCAGTCTTCTTCCCTCTCAAAGAAATGGTGATTTATAGCAAAACTTTCATTTGCAAAGCAGGATCTGTCCACCCCTTCTGGCCACTCTCTTGCTTACAGCTCTGATTGCATAGGCTCCTGATCTCATCTTCCTTGGGTTTTATTTCGGTAATCCACTATTTTTATTTATGTAATCCTTCAAGTTCTTTAATATATGTTTTTAATTTACTTAACTTTTAGGCAGAGTGGAATCTGTCAAGGGAAATGGAAAACAGAACCAACGCTTCCCCCTTGCCAGGTGGAGCCTCTTGGTTGTGTCCCGCACTACTCAACGGTATTTGGGGATGATTTATGGAGCAGGTGTGTGTACATTATGCCAATGTCAGCCCCGGGTGCCAACAAGAGATGGAGAGAGAAAGCCTGTTGCCTCCTGTGTGAGTGACTTTAAAGGCACAAAAGTCTGCAGAAGATTAAAACCAATGCTTTTCAACAGGTAGGTTAGAACCAGAAGAAATTCAGAAATTCAGAAAGTCGGAAATTCAGGTAAAGTAACCTTTGGTTTTGAATTATTAGTTAAGGATAATTTAAAGAAATAAAGTAATGAAATAAAATATAAACCCAAACAGTCTTCAAATAAAAGTCAGAGAAATAAAATTTTTCTTGGTCTTATCCCAAGCTCTTGTTTCTTACTTAATTTCCAATAATACAGAAAAAAAATCCCAAACAAACAAAAAAAAGAAACAAAACTGAAACCATTCTGAGTGAAAAATACATTTCTCTTCTCTTAAAAGAATCAAATGTTTTCTATGTTTCTTTGAAAATGATGCTTCAAATGTTGCCTCCTTCCATTTTAGCTGAATTTTCTGAACGAGTTACTTAAATTTACCATTTCTAGTCATAAGATGACCAACTCACAAAGGTATTGTGGACATAAAATTAACCAACAACAATGACGGTTGATACAAATTGAATGCTTATTATGTGTCAGGCACAGTCTTAAGTATTGTTCTTAAGTACAGTCTTCACATGTATTGTTCTTTGTATAGACCTCACTAGAAGACACTGTTAATATCATGTCTGAGGGTAATTCACACAAGACCACTCAGTTAACAAGTGGTTAGAACAGAACTTGAAGCAGACAGCCAGGTTTTGCAATTCACGCTCCTGACAACCACACTGTACCGCATGGCGCCTTGTGGACAGGAGGACCACGAGGCCTTGGCTCCCTTGCTTCTTACTTACAGGACTGTGGCTGCAAGTTTGAAGATACCAGTCCTCAGAGTGGTAAAGGCAACAACTTGAAGATGAAGAAGTGCCACCTCTGACTCTCCCAGATGGAGGCAGGAATTGCTTTTGTCCTGAACTCTCTCCAACTGGATGGGTTCTGCTTAGCCAAGAGAGGACGCTGGCTAGCATAGCAGCAGCGGAAAGAGACATATTTTCAGAGGGACTGAACACATGCTCCCACATCTACTTTCCTGGTAAAATACAAAAGAAAAACAAACAAACAAACAAACAAACAAACAAAAACCTATAAGTAAGGGCGAAAATAATTGAATAAGGGGAAAATGTCCCTAAGGGAAAATACTATGCCTATCATCACCCTGTCACTCTGAGATACCTCAAGCAAAAAGCAGAGTTTAAAAAAATATGTCAGTTAACACCAGATGCATTTGGCTGTATTTGCCTTGTACTTCTCGTTTTGGAATGTGTCTCCTCCACTTTGAGTAATCTGGCCTCTCTCTCTATGGCTGTGATGCTGAGGTGGAGGCCAGAGGATGAGTTGGTGAGTTTCAGGCTGATGAAGACAGGCTGTGTGTGAGGGTCAAGGGTCGCAGAACAAACCGGTGACCTGCTGTGTGGCTGGAGGAAGTGTCTAATAAGCAGACCTCTGCTTGGATACCTGTTTCTGCTGCTACATTTGCAGCCAAACTACTGGTGGGATGTTATAAATTATTAAGCATATGTCCTCAGATTTTTACATGGGGCACAAGTACCTGCCCACTCTTCCAACTAGTCTTGCAACTACTTTATTGTGGCAAATCGTTCAACCATTGAAGATTAAGTCAAACTGGAAAGAAATCCTATGCCAAAGTTCCAACTTTTCACATGCTGTAGTCCTCTGTCTTAAGAACTGTCTGTTTTTTCCTTTCCTTTTCTTTTCTTCGTCTGTCTCCCTCCATTTTTTAAGTTTTATATTTAGCAAATGTTTATTGAGCTCCTACTCTATGCCGGGCACTGAGGATACGAAGGAGGAAGGACAGGCCCCTGATCTCATGGTTATACATTCTAGTGACAATAATCAAATAAGCAGCTAGTGATTTGAGCACCGTCTTAATGAACACTGATATTTCTCCATTGTGGCTATATCCCAGAGGCCAGACTTTGAGTCTGTGCTCCTGCTAGGAATGGTGCATTTTTATTTTAATGCACTGATCTCCTTTGGGCAGTCAATGTGCATATCGTGAAGAAAAATGAGTCACGCCTCTCTCCATTCCCAGGAAGTGTTTCAGAATTACTCTTCCCTAATATGTACAATCACAACAGGAAAGGGACAGTAATGAACTGATTGATGGCAGGGGAAATAAAGACAGCAGGAAAACAAGCAGGCAGCTCTGCTCCCGGCCAACCAGAAGGAGTGTGCAGGGTCCTCCTGGCCACACAGATTTTCCTGAAAAAACGCACACCTGCGGATGAAGAGAGGGCAAGGTGGCAGCCTGCTGCTGAGAACTGTCTGCATCCGATTCCAAGGTGGAGAATGCTCTACGTTAAGCATTGGAGAAAGAAATTAAGCTATGGCGTATCTTCTAGGATTCCTCACTAGAATTTTCCCAAGGTGCGTATATTTCAACGGCACTGCCATTTAGCTGTAACCAACTATAGTATCAGACAAACCTCTCCAGCTCCAGACTTCTCACCGCCATTCTGAACCCCCCATCAGATGAATAAGGAATAAGTCAATGCATCTGCTTAGTTTTCTTCATTCAGTCATTCCTTAAATGCATGCGGAGTGCCTACTTGTGTGAGTATTGTACTGTCGCATAACAAATAATCCCAGCCCTGGTGGTTTATATGTGGATTATTTCAGAGTTTTTCTGGGTCAAGTTGCACGACTCACCTGGGCCCTCTCTTTCAGGACCTCTCATAGGCTGTGAGCAAGGGGTCACGGGGCTGTAGTCATCCCAAGGCTTGACTGGGGAAGACGCATTGCAAGCTCATGCGCTAGCTGGCCTGCCCAAGTCCCTTGCAGGCTGTCTGCCAGAGACCAGCCCCGGTTCCTTGCCCCCGTGCGCTTCTCCAGCATGGCAGCCTGCCGCATCGAAGGTAGAAGCCAAGAAGGTAAGGGGGAGAATCTGCTAGTGAGACAGAGGTCAAAATCTTTTGTAACATAATCGTAGATGTGACATCTCATTACTGTGGCCAAATGCTATTGTTAGAAGCAAGGCGCTAAGTCCCTTCCACATTCAAAGTTAAGGGATTACACAAGGGGGTACATACCCAGACAGGAAGATCACTAGAATCATGTCCAAAGTTGCCAACTGCTCTCCTCCATGGCAGGCTCTGTGATGAGAGAGGGAGAGATGGTGACAAACCAAACAAATAAGGCTGCCTGCCTCCTAACGTTCACTGCCTGAGTCTGAGATGCTGAGTGACGACGCTCCAAGGGGCACCTGCAAGATGGAGACAAAAGACAGAGCGGGGAGCGGAGAGGTTCAGCCCTGCTTCCTCACAGGTCCTAGGTCAGGTGGTAAATGAGAGGTGGGTCTCTGAAAATGGTTTTAGAACGTACTAGGGCAATTCTGAAGGTAGATGGAGTATGTGGCTATAATAGAAATCAGAAAGCCAAAAAGAAAAAAACCCCAAAAACCCCTCTGATAAAACTGTCGGTTCAAGTCTCTTTATAAAAGGAGAATCCCTTTAATTTCCCAATTACAAATGTATTCCAAAGGGAATGTTTCCAGAGCAAATCATACCTTGTCCTACAGACAAATTAAGGTGCAAACACCTGGATGTCAGACTCCTCATGGAAGGAAATTTGTTACAGGAGGTCCCTGTTCTTTCTTTTCTTGTGGAGAGCTTTTTCATTATTTCAGAGAGTAGGCCCACTTGCAAAATAAAGATAACAACAGTGCTTTACTGTGTCTGGAGGAATAATGCCCCTCCCCCCAGGGTGTGCACACCCTAATGCCCAGAATTTGTGACTATGTTACTTTCCGTGGCAAAAGGGACTTTTCAGATGTGATTACGGTTGAGGACCTTGCAATGGGAAGATTATCCTGGGTTATCTGGGTGGATCCAATTTAATTCCATGAGTCCTTAAAAGCAGAAGAGGAAGACAGAAGAGTAGGGCGGAGAGATGTTACGGCTAAAAAGGCAGAAGCGATTCAAGGCTTGACAATGGAAGAAGAGGGGGAGAGCCAAGGAAAGTGGGCAACCTCTAGAAGCTGGGCTCAGCCCTAAAGCAATGACCAACAGGGACACAGAGACCTTCGTCCTATAACCGAAGGCAATCAATTCTGCCAAAACCAAGGGAGCAAAGAAACAGATTCTCCCCTAGGGCCTCCAGAAAGTCACCAGCCCTGCAGGTACTGATGTTAAACCCCCGCAAGGCGAATAAGACCTCTGCCCTGCAGAACCGTATGATAATAAATTGTGTTGCTTATGCTGAATTTGTGGTAACTTGTCATGGCAGCAATATAAAACTCCGGGGATTGCTGCAAGGCTGCAATTCGTGAGCGCATGTCGAGAGTCCTGGAAACATATCTGTAAGCAGGTGCTATGCACGTGTTTGCCACTTTTGTGACCCTGCATCCTGGGAGTTCTTAGTTTACAGATGGAAAAACACAGCCCAGTTACCAAATGGCTTAAGGAACCTCTCCACATGCTGTTGATTTCCAAACAAATCCCTTTTCGTGATCACACAGGTCGTGTAGCAAGCTGCAGTTTCCTGATGTCAGTGCTCCAAAGAAAGGTGCCCCAATTAACAGTATTTTTGACACGACTCGATAAACCAAATACAGCGCCCACTGACCCTTTAATAATATCTAACATTCTATTTTTTTTCATTCCGGTAAAGAAATTACCTCTGGATTCGCTTAGTACAATTAAGAATGAAATAAGATTTGAACCTGTGTCAACCCCCAAAACAAATCTATTTCGTGAGATGTATTCATCTCACTATTGTCAGTATTTTTTTCTCCCCCCTTTTCTATTCACCCACCACTGCACACCAGCACCCACACTGCCAACGCCCAACCAGCACCTACCAAAAGAGCAGCTCAGCGCTTGCTGAATGAGACGGAACCACTGTGAGAAGTATCGGGGTGTTTTTTTTTCCTCTTACCTACTTATCTTACTAATCAGATCTCATACTAATTAACTAACACTTAGGGTCAAGACACTTGCAAGTAGTAAGGGAAATCAAGATTTTTAGTTCCAGTCTTATAATTAAGGACCTTAGTAACTAGTGGGGAGCTTAAAATACACACTTACATGCAACTGGCAGTGTAGAGCAATACAGTATGAGGGTGTCACGGTGCAGGATACATGCTCTGTGGCATGTAGGGTGGCACATCACAGGCTGTGCAAGAACAGACTGCTAAACACCATCAAATCAGAAAGGCATACTCCTTTCCGTCCCTCTGACCATTGCAGAAGAAAGCCTCAGTTTCCTGCCAGGGCGCCCTTAACGTCCTTCTCAGTCGTCCTTGGATTGCATCTATCTGTCCCCTCAAAAGTAGGAGCCTCAGGCTGAGAGACCCAGGATGGCGGAGTGTAGCTAGAATTTAATTACATTGTTTGGCTTCTGTTGTATTTATTTCCATGGATACCTTCTGTTTATGGCAAGTGAAATGCTTTTCTATTTTCAGTGGTGGTATAATGTTTTCTTTTAAAATTACTTCATTTAACTTTTTAAAAAATGAGTCCAATTTATTTTTTTATGTAAATACTTCCCCAGATGGTGCACTGATTTGGCAACAATTATAAAAGTGTTACAAAAATAACTAAAGTTTAGGAAATACTGTAATAAAATGGAGTGTGCATGAAAGGCATAAGTGTAATATTTGAGAGGAGGGAGTCACTATCGTCAGCTGGGCCTGGTGAGGTTCTGAAAGCCCACCGCGTTGGAAGTGGAATGCAGAGCTGCGCAGTGAGCGAGAGGAAAAGAGTTGGCCATGGCCGAGAATACGCCATGTGCATATGGCGGTGGGAAGCCTGAGCCTAATCAGAAATGGCCTCAGGAGGCAGTGTGAAGAGCACTTCTGGTGAAGGAAAGGCGTGCGTAGGGAAGTAATGCAGATACACCTGGACAAGGCTGTAGAAAACCTTTCATTAGAAGCTCTCCTCCATTGGGTCAAGTCTGAAAATTAAGTCTCCTGTTTCTGTCCTGGAGCTGACTCAGAGGTAGCTCCCAGGCGTCCCATGGCAATGCAATATAAGGAGACCCTTCCTGCACTTTGGGATCTGTGTCCCTGAGCTGGTGTGATTAATGCAGTTGCTGGGGGCTCTCACATACCCCCAAGGCTTACTGCTGCCCAACTCGTCAACAAAGGCTACACAGCCCTCTGATGCGTTAACACCAGTATCTCTTTACTTACCATTTAGACCATTTGCAATAGGAAGCTAACCAGGATCTTCCTCCCTCATTCTCAAGAGCCTGCAACTCTAAGAATGCCATCCACTGAATTCCGCCTGAGTACTCATGGTTTGCTTAAAATGTGTGAGTTTTAAAAACAGTCCTCTCCTATATCTAGGAGTCCCCAGGTAGCCATTCCCAAGAAAACCATATACGCTCCTCTGCCTATATGTAACAGTGAGCGGGGCTGAAGTTCATGGGGTAGAGATGCGAAGGCAGCCGGCAGTGTCAGGAGACTTTAAGTTTCATAGATTTTAAATCTTCTAAGTTTAAAGAATACACTCCTGGTGCAGGTGTTCAACCTCAGGTCTGATCTTTTTAGTCTATAATATTAACGATGGGACCTTCTGCCTCCACCTGCAAAGCCACCTGCCGGTTGTGGTCACTGCAGGCATGGTATTGGTATTCCATTTCATAATGCTCAGAAGGGGGTCACAGGAACCCCAGCAGGGAAGAAAGGGGAGGTGAGCTGGTTTAGTGACCTGGAGAAGCAGGACCTTGCTGACTGGGTTGATTGGAAGGGCTACAGGAAACCTTTGAAGCCAAAAGTCTATTTCTTGTCACTTACTATTGTGCCCAACACTGCCACCTATCATTAGAGACTAAGGTCTTTGGATTCAGCATTCCATCGCTACTGTTCAGATCCTTGGGAAAGCACCACAGGTGCCACTGGCATCTTAGCATGACTTTGAAGCCCTTTGGAATCACAGTGG
Source organism: Mormoops blainvillei (assembly GCA_004026545.1). Lineage (NCBI taxonomy): Eukaryota > Metazoa > Chordata > Mammalia > Chiroptera > Mormoopidae > Mormoops > Mormoops blainvillei. The sequence goes on along the minus strand of PVJD01002200.1, from coordinate 4,272 downwards.
GGCACAAGAAACATCAGCTTTGATAGAAAAGAAGCTTAAGAGGGAGTCAGTACATAAGATAAGCAGATTTTCAGGGGCTTACCTTGATAGCCTGGGAAGAAGAAGCAAGAAGGATGTGTAAAGTATTTTATAGTAGTATAGCATGGCACTGAAATGACTCCAACCCAATCAGAATGGGCATAGGCCCTCAACAGCTGCTAGAGCTACAGGGGTAGGTTCTGGCTGAGCGCCATTTAGAAGGACACCCCAAGGACAAACTGTGAGAGCCCATGTAAGTCGTTCACTCGGCACAAAGAGCACATATTGAGCTCCTCTGGTGTGCGATGTGCTGGGTTTGGGGCGGTGGGTTTTGGAAAGGATTACCTTTTATAGCCGTGTGTTCTGTCATAACAAATAATTGTTGAATCCTCTATTCTACAGTGAAGTTTAGCAATAAAAAACAAGAAAAAAAAAAAAAGAAGCAGCAGTAATGTCGTGTGGCTGTAGCAGATAGGCAACCATGCGTGAATCCCTGGTATGTTTTCTCACCATTCGGCATGTCCGTGGTCTATCATGGCAATGGCTCATTCTCCCTGGGGGTGTTTTAGCTGCACTGCTGTACATCAGCTCATCAAGCCATGCGCTTCGTGAAGATCTGTGAGGTGAAAAGACCCATGGGACCCCACGTGATAATGAGAAAACAAGTGACAACTTGGCCTCCTCAGACTAATCCATTTCTCCTAAGCTCTGGTCTTTCTACCTATCTATTGAAAATTGTCAAATTAGCAAGCAGTTGCCCTTTTAGGCTGTTCATTTGAGGCTGACAGCTTCAGAAAAGCTGCTGTAGAAATGTGACAAGTAACACAGGGGTTAAAACTCACCAATGGTCATGAAACAACGCACTAAAATTGACATTAAAAGGTCACATCTACCCAGCGGATGATTAAAAGTACCTCTCCTTGGGGCACTGAAGAAATGGTGAGACAGAATTTTCTGCTCGGCTGCTGATCAGTCAGCTGAGAAAAATTATTTCAACGGAGTCACCAAATTTCAGAAGATGGATGGCAATCTTTTGGGCTAGGAGTCTGTGTGGCAGACAGCCACTGGTTTTCCTGTCAATCTTTCTTTTGGTAAAGGCATAGCTTTTCCTTGAGGACCATCTTCCTCTTAATTTCAAGGTTTTCCATCTTCTCTCCTCAAAGAGCAGCGCATGACTCAGGGCACGCTCATCAAATGTTGAGTTCACTCAGGCACATTGTTTCCTACAGAGATGGGCATATGCGTCAAGTGAGATCAGGGAGAGTTAATAAGCATTAACCTTGAGCCTTTTGTTTCAGAACAGTAGAAGAGGGCTCTTCATTCCCGCGGGGTTACTGAGGAGATAGGATCTTATCCTGGCGTCATTGGCCAACATCCTGCCACCTCAAGGAGAGCCCAAAGTTCGGGGGAACAAGAACAAGCTCTCCCGACAATTTTTGAATATGTGGACTTGCAGTAGTCAGTTGAACAAAGCACGCTTTCTACTTAAACTTATTTGAAAGGGCTTTCTCTACAATTTAGGTTATTTCTCCAAGGGGCATTTGTATATGGTTACTCTAGGTAGCAGGTTGAAAATCTCTGTTCCTTGAGGAAAAGAAATTTAGGTCTTAAAATTTGAGGGAAGAGAGCATTCCCAATGACCTGAACCTTCTCCTTCAGCAACAGCCAACTCTTCTGGCCCCGAGGAGGATTCAGAGCTACAAGGAAGTGGACAAGCATACTGAGGTGCCAGTCATGAGGGCAGTCTGTTCTTAAGAAGAAACATCTAGCCACATAGGCACATCAAGCCTAATTCAACAAAGCCATCTGAGATTATTTTTTTCCCAGTCTTCAGAGCAGCACAAAATAGTCAACTATTCTGTACATCGCTCCTGACTATGTTCTGTCTTTCCAATTTACTTTTATATCTTGTCCTTTTTATTGCCAAACTCCATACTGAAGAGCAGGAAAGAGCACCTTCACTGCCCATCCAGATATCCTGTGTTTGGGGAGATATTTTAAATCATAAAAGAAAATTAGAGATGCATGAGGGGAAAAATGTATTGTTCTACAGCCGTTCATTAGAGGTCTGATTGAAAGGAAAAGATTTCTATGTAAACACGGATTTTTTAAAGGGATTGATTTCAATCAGGAAGATGGGGGTCACCATAAGAAATTGAAACATCCATTCTGATGGACTGAAGAACCATCAACTACAAACCTCTATCTTCCTATGACATCAACTCTGTGTTCCTAGAAAAATAAGAGAACATCTGAAAGCTTCCTATTGTTTTTTGTGGTTTTCTCATTTATCTTGCTATAGGATTAGATCACCATAGAACTGGAGGTGAGACCACTGGGATCACTGAAGAAGCAGTAAAATAATAAAGGGTGAATTCTGGAGGTAGGTTAGCTGATCTTGGTTCAGCCAATTACCAACTATGTAGATGAGGGAAGTTCCTTAATTTTTCTGTGACTTAGTTTTTTCATTTATAAAATGTGAAGCCTTACCAGCCACAGCAGTTTACAGGGGATTAACATAAATAAACCACAAAATATATCGAGGGTTCAGTACAGTTTCTCATTATTACTATTAGTATTTTTAGCAGCTCAAATCCTTCAGGGAGGAAACTGACATCCTAAGGTGGTTTAAAAGTCTTAGCCCAGAATTACCCAGATAAGTTGCAGATTCAGATGTAGAAGTCAGGCTTCTAGATTCAAAGATCTGTGCATTTCCCGCCTTCAAAATGTTTTTATTTCTTAAAAAGGAAAGTTTGTTTAAAAATTGTGAAAAATAAAACTATGGGTAGTCATTTAAACCTAAAGAGACATCAGAGAATAAAAATATTTAAACCTGCACTTAATGTAATAAAAATTTCATGCCATGCACCAAAGAGGTGATCAATTATGAATTCCCTGGAATATCTGGAGAAACTCTCACAGGCTGACTGATAATAAAAGCTTGTCTGTTAAACATATGGAGGCAAATCTTCTTGGAACAAAGAAATTCCAGAAAGGGTTACAAAACAGAAGGCGGGCAAAAATCTTAATTAAGCCAAGTTTTCGTATGTTCCACATGTGGCTTTGTTACATAATTTGATTTCTTGATCTGTTAGGCACTCTCCTTCGAGGACTACATTCTTCATAAAAACTTTATTCTTTACATTTTAAACTTTTTACCTTCTTTATCCCTCTCAGCCATTCTTCATACCACACCTACAATTAAGTGTTCCATTTTCTGTGAACTCTGTTGGGTGACAACTATTCAAGCTGATCCACTGCTCTGGGTTAATTATGTAATAGACAATGAGCTAATGGCTCAGCCTGCCACCCTCTGGGGACACATCTACATTTTACATAAACCTTTGAGAAGTTCAAGATCTTAACCCAAAGCAAGGCTAATGACAGAAACTTTAGAATGGTGTGAAGAAGAGGATGAAGACAGTAGTTTGTGGCAAATCTCTCTCAACAGTAAAAGTCTCTCACCTGGATAAGTGAACAGCCAGCTGCTTGCTCCAACATCTCATGGAGCTTGCGTATAAGCTGGGCAAGACAGTTGTATTTTTAAGTGAACCAAAAATTTGTATAGCCCTGGCTGGTGTGGCTCAGTTGGCTGGAACATTGTCCCATAAACTGAAAGGTCTTGGGTTCGATTCCCCATCAGGGCACATACCTAGGCTGTGGGTTCGGTCCCCTATCAGGGCATGTGAGAGAGGCAACCAATTAATGTCTCTCTCACTCTCTTTCTTCTCCTCTCTCTAAAATCAATAAGCATGTCCTAGGGTGAGGATAAAATTTTATTTTTAATTTGTGTATTCATTGTTATACCCACAAACTGAATTCAAATAAAGCGTAGGCTTCTATTTATAAAAATATCCTTGCTCTTTGCAAAAATTACACCAAGCTCAGCTGTTTGACTATGAGTATGAATGTTTTTTACTTTTTTCTCAGATTTGCTTAACAGTGTTGAAAAGCAACATTTCTCCAACAGTGTTACAGGGATTCAGATATATGAATGTGTGTCAGAAACCAGTCAGCAGGAGACCAGATATGTGCAGGTGTCTAGCCCAACACACTTACACAGAATTGATGTAAGTTTATTGAAAAGAAAATAATTGAATTTGCCTACTTTTAGCTTATTTGCAAATGTAGAAAATCAAATTCTTAGTTGGGAAAAGGTATCCAAGGCTCAAATGGAACAATGGCTTTTAGTACAGACTTCCAAGCTAGTACATGATGGTATTTTTAAAATTTAATTCTATTTTTATTATTTTT